>SJYV01004965.1:1163249-1195397 GCA_006410875.1 Neotragus pygmaeus
TTTAAAGCTATGTTTTACTACAGGATTTGGAAAATTATATATTTTTAAAAGCAATTATTAAGAAAAAACTGTAATATGATATTTGTGCACATCTGCTATTTTATTTGAATCAGATATATTTGGCTTTTGTAGAGTACCTGCTAAAAAGATACTTGGAGTGTTAGTGTTTCAAATAAATTGACACAAGTGCCTAAAAAATAAGGAATGTGTAAGTGCATGCAAGTTTGGGTGGGTTCATATGTTTGTACATACAACCACCTTTCTTAGAATTGGAGCACACGATGATGAAAGTCTGCATGCATATTTCAGCGTTCTTGGGATGTTTGGGATACAACTTTTCACACATTATCTGTCAAAAGTTTTATAAGTTAAAAAAACTAAAATACATGGATCTTGTCTGAAGAATCCTCTCACTGTAAAATGTTTACCTTTTGTGACACAGACTATTATTTCTTGATTATGTTAAAATACACTTAAAGAGTTTTACATGTTAACTAGCTACTAAGAATGCCTTAATAGAGTACTAATTTTTGTTAGAGGTGTCTCGACAATTTGAATTTTATATGCATGCATTATGTTTTCTTAAAATGGGAAAATTATGCATCTGAAGGAATCTGTCTAGAATAATGGGGTTCTATAGAGGTTACTTTAATCACGTTCTCCAGCAGTTATAGCTGTTTTACATCTTATTTGCAACAAAAGGGAACTCTAATTATCTTCAAAAAGAGCATAAAATGGTGTGTCTTGCTGCTGATGTAATGTTGATTCCTGAATGCTGCTGATAGGAACTGACAACTAAATGCATGTCACACTTTTGAGAAATCAGCCATAGTGACAGGATAACCACCTTTTGTGACCTAGGAGCCCAAAGAGGGAGTATATATTTGCCTGTTAAGTAGAAACAATTTGCAGTCTTTCTTCTTTTAAAATAAAAATATACTTGTCCCTGGGTTAAAAATAATTTATTTACTAATGTTAAAACTTGGTTTATGTGACTTAAATTTTAGAAGCAATCTACTGTAAGTTATCCTAAGTATATTTAATCTCAGTTCAAATCATAAAAGAGGAGAGTAGCCTGAACGTCTGACTC
Organism: Neotragus pygmaeus; assembly: GCA_006410875.1. Taxonomy (NCBI): domain Eukaryota; kingdom Metazoa; phylum Chordata; class Mammalia; order Artiodactyla; family Bovidae; genus Neotragus; species Neotragus pygmaeus. The sequence goes on from SJYV01004965.1 coordinate 1,164,340, forward strand.
TCCCTTTCCTTTGTATTTTTTTTCTTTTTTGCTCATAGACATAGATGGGTATATTATTATGCCTAGTACTGGAGTCTCACATGTATGATTAACATGTACTTGCAGTTTTATTTCCAGCTCACACAAATCTCATTTATAAATACAAATGAGATGCATATAGCCTATTACAAAATATTAAAATTAGAATTGAAAAGAAGATTGCGTGTTTTAAGTCTGGCTGTGGTAGTCATGTTATATACAGTGTTCATAAGATTGAACTGGTTGACTCTGAGTCCCAGTTATGAAACTAATCTATGCAGGTCTGTAATATACTGCAAATAACCAACCTGTACCATAGGACTTGATTTAAAGTTCACATTAAGTGATGGTGAGCTGGTCTAGGAAAGAAGTCATACTTACCCATACATTGCATGTTCAAATATACAGAACTCAACCTCAGAACTAAGGTTGAGCCTTTGTGGACAATAAAACCCACACTTTACACTCAGATAGACTTTTATGTCCAACAATGACATGATATTAGATTCTATTGTTTCTGTCTCTCTTTAATCCTCTCCTGCCTGGAGTGGGAGAATTAACAGGCAGGCCAGAGGTAAAGAGCAGAAGAGATACTTTCCTATATTATGTGTACAATTATGCAATGTATATCCTTACTATGAGTGCTTAACCAGAGAAGATTTTTGGTGAGATCTGAATTGTGAACATACAATACACATTTATGGCTCAACTATTTATAGAGCAAATTAATCTACTTTGGGAATTAAATTGACATTCTCTCTTTCCTCTTCTCCAGCTAGCTTTCACATATTCAGTAATACAACTATAGAGGCTAATAGTAGGCAGACAGATGGAGAGCGAGAAAAAAAAATAGAAAAAAAGAGAAAGAAAAGGAGAGAAACAGTGATAGTTCAGAGATTGATGTGCAATCAATTTTGATAAAAATACAAATATGCTTAAGTAAGTGTCTTTTAAGATTATGTACACCTTCACTACAAATATAGTAAATCAAAAGGGCTACAAATAAAACTGTTTGAGCAGGTGGTAATAATTTAAATGAATTCCTCCATTCATTCAACACAAATTACTTCAACTTCTCTTTTTATCTTTCCCTTCATTTAAATATAATTTACACATAAACATTGTGTAAATTTAAGATATACAATGTAATAATTTTATATATAGATATATATAGCAAATACTATATATACCAGTAATGCTGAAGAAGCTGAGTTGAATGGTTCTATGAAGACCTACAAGACCTTCTAGAACAAACACCCCCAAAAGATGTCCTTTTCATTATAGGAGACTGGAATGCAAAAGTAGGAAGTCAAGAGATACCTGGAGTAACAGGCAAATTTAGCCTTAGAGTACAAAATGAAGCAGGGCAAACGCAGAGTTTTGCCAAGAGAATGCACTGGTCATAGCAAACACCCTTTACCAACAACACAAGAGAAGACTCTACACATGGATATCACCATATGGTCAATACCAAAATCAGATTGATTATATTTTTTGCAGCCAAAGAGGGAGAAGCCCTATAGAGTCAGTAAAAACAAGACTGGGAGTTAACCGTGGCTCAGATCATGAACTCCTTATTGTAAAATTCAGACTTAAATTGAAGAAAGTAGGGAAAACCACTAGACCATTCAGGTATGACCTAAATCAAATTCCTTAAGATTATACAATGTAAGTGACAAATAGACTCGAGGGATTAGATCTGATAGAGTGCCTGAAGAACTGTGGACAGAGGTTCATGACATTGTACAGGAGGCAGTGATCAAGACCATCCCCAATAAAGAAATGCAAAAAGGCAAAATGGTTGTCTGAGGAGACCTTACAAATAGCTGAAAAAAGGAGAGAAGCTAAAGGCAAAGGGGAAAAGGAAAAATACACCCATTTGAATGCAGAGTTCCAAAGAATAGCAGGTAGAGATAAGAAAGTCTCCCTCAGTAATCAGTGCAAAGAAATAGAGGAAAACAATAGAATGGGGAAGAGTAGAGCTAAGAGGCAGACATGACTGAGCGACTTTACTTTCACTTTTCACTTTCATGCATTGGAGAAGGAAATGGAAATTCTCCACCCACTCCAGTGTTCTTGCCTGGAGAATCCCAGGGATGGGGGAGCCTGGTGGGCTGCCGTCTGTGGGGTCGCATAGAATCGGATACGACTGAAGTGACTTAGCAGCAGCAGCAGCAGAGATCTCTTCAAGAAAATTAGAGACACCAAGGGAATATTTCATGAAAAGATGGGGAATAGTAAAGGACAGAAATGGTATGGACTTGACAGAAGCAGAAGATACTAAGAAGAGGTGGCAAAAATACACAGGAGAACTGTACAAAAAATATCTTCATGACCCAGATAACCATGATGGTGTGATCACTCACCTAGAGCCAGACATCGTGGAACACAAACTTAAGTGGGCCTTAGGAAGCATCACTATGAACAAAGCTAGAGGAGGTGATGGAATTCCAGTTGAGCTATTACAAATCCTAAAAGATGATGCTATGAAAGTGCTGCATGCAACACGCCAACAAATTTGGAAAACTCAGCAGTGGCCACAGGACTGGAAAACGTCAGTTTTCATTCCAGGACCAAAGGAAGGCAATGCCAAAGAATGCTCAAACTGCTGCACAGTTGCACTCATCTCAAATGCTAGTAAAGGAATGCTCAAAATTCTCCAAGCCATGCTTCAACAGTACATGAACCATGAAATTCCAGATGTTCAAGCTGGTTTATAAAAGGCAGAGGAACCAGAGATCAAATTGCCAACATCTGCTGGATCATCAAAAAAGCAAGAGGGTTCCAGAAAAGCATCTATTTCTGCTTTATTGACTATACCAAAGCCTTTGACTGTGTGCATCACCACAAACTGTGGAAAATTCTGAAAGAGTTGGGAATACCAGACCACCTGACTTGCTTCTTGAGAAACCTATATGTATAAAGAAAGCAACAGTTAGAATAGGACATGGAACAACAGACTGGTTCCAAATAGGAAAAGGAGTACATAAAGGCTGTATATTGTCACCCTGATCATTTAGCTTATATGCAGAGAAACGCTGGAATCAAGATTGCCAGGAGAAATAGCAGTAACCTCAGAGCAGATGACACCACCTTTATGGCAGAAAGTGAAGAAGAACTAAAGAGCCTCTTGATGAAAGTGAAAGAGGAGAGTGAAAAATTTGGCTTAAAACTCAACATTCAGAAAACAAAGATCATGGCATCCGGTTCCATCACTTCATGGCAAATAGATGGGGAAACAGTGGAAACCATGGCAGACTTTATTTTGGGGGGCTCCAAAATCACTGCAGATGGTGACTGCAGCCTTGAAATTAAAAGATGCTTACTCCTTAGAAGGAAAGTTATGACCAACCTAGACAGCATATTAAAAAGCAGAGACATTACTTTGCCAACTAAGGTCCATCTAGTCATGGCTATTGTTTTTCCAGTAGTCACGTATGGATGTGAGTGTTGAACTATAAAGAAAACTGAATGCCAAAGAATTGATGCTTTTGAACTGTGGTGCTGAAGACTGTTGAGTCCCTTGGACAGCAAGGAGATCCAACCAGTCCATCCTAAAGGAAATCAGTTCTGAATATTCATTGGAAGGACTGATGTTGAAGCTGAAACTCCAATACTTTGGCCACCTGATACAAAAAACTGACTCATTGGAAAAGACCCTGATGCTGGGAAAGATTGAAGGCAGTAGGAGAAGGGTATGATAGAGGTTGAGATGATGGATGGCATCACTGACTCAATGGACATGAGTTTGTTAAACGCTGGGATTTGGTGATGGACAGGAAAACCTGGTATGCTGCAGTCCATGGGGCTGAAAAGAGTTGGACATGACTGAGTGACTGAACTGAACTGAACCAAACTGATAGGACCAGATGCCATGATCTTAGTTTTTTGAATGTTGAGTTTTAAGCCAGCTTTTTCACTCTTCTCTTTTACTTTCATCAAGAGGCTCTTTAGTTCTTCTTTGCTTTCTGCCTTAAGGGTGGTGTCATCTGCATATCTGAGGTTGTTGATGTTCTTCCTGACTATCTTGATTCCAGCTTGTGATTCACTGAGCCCAGCATTTCTCATGATGTACTCTGCATATAATTTATATAAGCAGAGTGACATTATACAGCCTTGACAGACTCTTTTCCTTATTTTGAACCAATCCATTGTTCCTTATCCATTTCTAATTGTTGCTTCTTGACCTGCATACAGGTTTCTCAGGAGGCAATTAAGGTGATCTGGTATTCCCATCTCTTTAAAAATATTCCAGTTTGTTGTGATACACACAGTCAAAGGCTTTAGCATACTCAATGAAGTGGATGTAGGTATGTTTATTGGAATTTCCCTGATTTTTCTATGATTCAGTGGATGTTGGAAATTTGCCAACATAGGTTTGTATTATCAAAGCTATGGTTTTTCCAATAATTAAGTACAGATGTAAGAGTTGGACCATAAAGAAGACTGAGTGCCAAAGAACTGATGCTTTCAAACTGTGGTGCTGGAGAAGACTCTTGAGAGTCCCTTGGACAGTAAGAAGATGAAACCACTCAATATTAAAGAAAATCAATCTTGAATATTCATTGGAAAGCCATGCTGAAGCTGAAGTGCGAGTACTTTGGCCAACTGATGTGAACAGCCGACTCATTGGAAAAGACCCTGTTGCTGGGAAAGACTGAAGGCAAAAGGTGAAGGGGGTGGCAGAGGATGATATAGTTAGATAGCACCACCAACTCAATGGACATGAATCTGAATAAACTCTGGGAGATAGTGAAGGACAGGGAGCCTGGCTTGCTGCAGTCTATGGGTTTGCAAAGATTTGGACAGAACTTAGAGACTGAACAACAATATTATTACTTTTATTTCAGAAAATTATAGAAGGCTGAATTTTATCCTTAAATTGATTTCAGTCACAATTAATATTGTAGTTAAAGTATTGGGGAGTTTTCATTTTATGACACTGTACTTTTTAATTGAAATATGTGTATTTACAATATTATATTAGTTTGATGTATACAGTTCCATACTGTTTTGATTACTGTACCTTTGTAGTACAGTCTGAAGTAAGGGAGCATTATCCCTCCAACTTTGATCTTTTTTCTCAATATAACTTTGATTATTTGAGGTCTTTTGAAGTTTTATATATATTTTAGGATTACTTGTTCTAGTTAATTGAAAAATGTCATGGCTATTTTGGTAGGTGTCACATTAAATCTAGATTTCTTTGGGTAGTATGGACATTTTAAAACTATTAATTCTTTAACTCCATGAACACAGGTTTATCTTTCCATTTCTGTGTATCAATCTCAGTTTCCTTCACCAAAGTTTTATATTTTTCAAAGTATAGGTCTTTTATTTCCTTGGTTAAATTTTTTTCCTAGATATTTTATTCTTTTTGATGCAATTTTAAACTGGATTGTTTGCTTGCTATCTCTTCTAATAGTTCATTATTAGTGTATAGAAAACAACGGATTTCTTGTATCCTTCAACTTTGCTGAATTCATGTAGTAGTTCCGAGAGGGTTTTTTTGGTGGAGACTCTTTAGTAGTATCATATCATCTGCAAACAGTGACTGTTTTATTTCTCTTCCAATTTGGATTCCTTTTATTTCTTGTGTGATTGCGGTGACTAGGACTTCCAATACTTTGTTAAGTAGAAGTTGTGACAGTTGGCATCCTTCTTTTTCCTGATTGTAGGGGAAGGGCTTTCAGATGTTGAGTATGATGTTACCTGTGGGTTTATCATAAATAGCCTCTATTGTATTGAGATATGTTCCCTTGCTATCCATTTTGATGACAGTCTTTTTTTGTTTAAATCATGAATGAAGTTGAATTTTGTCAAATGCTTTTTCTGCATTTATTGAAATGATCATGTGAATTTTTTTAAGCCTTCCTTTTTAAAATGTGGTATATCACATTGATTGATTTGCAAGTATCTTTGCCTTTTAATTTTACCATTTTAATTGTTGTATTTCTTGGTGTGAGTCTATTTGAGCTCATCTTATTTGCAACCCTCTGTGCTTTCTGTATCTGATGTTTCCTTCTTCAAGTTTGGGAAATTTTTAGCTATAATTTTGTGAAATACATTTTCAACCACTTTCTCTCTGTTTTCTCCTTCTGGGCCCCCTATAGCGTGAATATTGGTACACTTGATACTGTTCCAGATGTTCCTTAAACTGCTCTAATTTTTAAATTTGTTTTTCTTTTTGTTGTTATGATTAGGTGATTTCCATTTTTCTGTCTTCTAGATCATTAATGTGTTTTTCTGTATCACCTAGTAGGCTAAATCCTACTATTATGTTCTTCAGTTCTGACCAGTTCTTTTTTATATTTTCTAGTTCTTTATTAAAATTCTCACTGTGATATTTTCCCTAGTTCAATTATAGTTCTTATTACTAATGCTTTGAACTCTTTATCTGGTAAATTATTTATTTCTGTTTCAGCAGTTGTGATTATCTGAGATTTTTCTCTTGTTCTTTCGTTTGAAACAAATTCCTGTGTTTTCTCATTTTACTTAAACATCTCTGTCTCTTCCTCTACAAAATTAAATGAAAGTTACCTATCCCAGTCTTTAGTGATTGGTGTCCTTGTATGAGATTGTCTGCACACAGCCTGCATGGGCCCACTGGCTTTGATGGTTGATTTGGGTTTGAAGTGAGAACAAGTCATGTCTTCCCTCAGGCTGTGCTGGCAACTATCACTTTGGTAGGAGAGGGACTGGAAATGGAGGGGCTAGAGAGAGATGCAGGTGTTAACCAGGGTTCTGCTCTGCTTAGCAGACAATACCATGTTACTGAGGATGAGAGTGGGTCCCAAGTTGCTGCAGAAGAAACCCCTAGGGTTCAGGTCTGTCCTGCTCCCTTCCATATATATGTATGTGTTCTCTCCCTTTCTCCCAGCACTGGCACTCTTTCCACAGAGAGGTACAGGGCTAGAGTGGGCACTTAGTGTGTGTTAGGATCCAGGTACCATTCAGAGTTCTGGACCACTCCCAATCCACTGCTTCTGTGAGCATCAGCAGTGGCTGCCCTCACCCTGTTCAGGGATCTGTGAGATCCAAGCTGGCTCTATTCCCTACAACTGCATGTTCCTGTTGGCCATGACAGCCTTGCCCTAATATGGAGCTGCACTGAGGAGCAAGAGGGGCTGGAGAAGGCACCCAGCATGGGTCAGGGCATGGCCTGTGGCAATCTCGGCAGCAGTCATGATTCCAGACCCCTGCCACTTCAGATGCCATGTCAGGTCCGGATCAGCAGCCCTAGCCCCAGTGTGGAACTGTTTCACGTAGCAAACAGGCCAGAGCAGGCATTCACCTCACCTGGGAGATGCTGGGCTGGTCATGTGAAATGGGCCAGAGTTCTGGTCAGTTTCAATCTTACTTCCTCAGTCTTGTACTGGGAGCAAACCACAGTTCATGTGCTTCATGAAAGAAATCTAGGTTTCTTACTGCTTTCGTGTCAGGCCCATTGGTTTTCAAACTAGCAAAGGGATCTAGTCTTCCTGGTGTCGGATCCTAAGGGTGAGGCATTTAATGTGTGGATCAAACCACCCACTCCCCAGTGAGAATCTGTGGCCCTGTGTAATACCCTTCCTCTTTTTGATTACTTTCCAGGAGTGCAAGCCCTTCTTTTCCCTTCCTACGCAATTCCGTGTGGATCTTTCTCATAGCTTGGTTGTGTAAGAGTCTTTCTGTCAGTCTCCAGTTTATTTTCAGTGAGAATCGCTCTACATGAAGACGTATTTTTGATGTGTTCATTGGGGAGTTGAGCTACATGTTTTCCTACTCTGCCATCTTGATCTCCCCCTGGGAGTGTTATCATTTTGAAGGAGAAATTGTGATTCAGTCACTCAACAGGCCTCTCTTTTGGCTGATTTTACATGATAAATGAGGGTAAACCCATGTTTAAAACCTGTGAAGCTAATCTTTTTTTTTTTTCATGATTTCAGGTAGATTCAAGGAATAAAAATTTTCTAAAACATAAAGGCATAGTTTTAAGATCATTATTATTAGGATATTGTTTAATACTAATGAGATTAAATATTTATACAGTGATCATATGGAATTTCCTCTCCTAAAACTGATTTATTTTCAGATTTGTTTTGGATAACTAACATTCCTAAAATGATTCAGGTACAGATCTACTGGAGCTTCCCTGGTGACTCCGTGGTAAAGAATCCACGTGCCAGTGCAGGAGACATGGGTTTGATCCCTGGGTCAGGAAGATCCCCTGGAGAAGGAAATGCAACTTACCCCAGTATTCTTGCTTGGGAAATCCCATGGACAGAGGAGCCTGACAGGCTACAGTCCTTGGTCATAAAAGAGTCAGACATGACTTAGGGACTAAGAAAAAAACAATAACAACAGATCTACAGTGGTAGGGAAATGGATAAACTAGCAGAAAGGAGTGGTGTTTGCATTTCCCCAATAGCAAGTAACGTTGATGTTCAAGAACTTTTTATGGGCTTATTTGCTATCTATATATATTTGATGAAATGTTTTTTGTCTTTTGCCTATATCCTAATTTGTATTTTTCTGTTTTTGTTTATTTGTTTGGTTTTTACTGTAGAGTTGTGAGAGTTCTTCATTTATTCTAGACACCGTCCTTTGTAGGGTATGTGATTTACAAATATTTACTGCCATTCTGCATCATTTGGTAAAAAGTCTTTCTTTCCTTCATTAAATTACTATTGCACCTCTGTTGAAAATCAGTTGGGCAAAGTTCTGTTGGGTTATTCTGGATCCTATATTTTGTTCTATTTATTTATATTTTTGGATTATTGAAGCTATACAATAGGTCCTGGAATCAAGTAGACAGATTCTCTCACCTTTTTTCGTTTTCAAGATTACGTTAGCTATTCTAGTTCCTTTGCCTTTCCATATAAACTTCATAGTAATCTTGCCTATATATTTTTTTAAAAATTCTGGAATTCTGACAGGAATTATATTAAATCTGAAAATAAATTTGTGAGAATTGACATTCTTTTTTTATGTTTAATCTTCCAATCTGTGATTTTGGCATATCTCTCCATTTATTAAAGTCTTTTATTTCTTTCATGATTTTGCATTTTTCTGAATACAAATTCTGTATATGTTTTATTATATTTATACCTGTTCTCTTTTTTTGGAGTGATTATAAATGGCATTATATTATTAATTTTACTGTCCATGTGTTCATTGACAGTGTCAAAAAATACAATTAGTATTTGTGCATTTATTTCATATCCCATGACCTTATTGAAATGACTTATTAGCTCCAAGTATTTTTTATTTTGATTTTTACATTTCTTGGTATTTTCCTATTTATGAAATCAGGTCATAGGAAATAAGAAGAGTGTTATTTATTCCTTTGTGATTTATATGACTTATTTTTCTTGCTTTATTTCACTGGACAGAGCTTCTAGGACTATGCTGAGTAAGAGTGGTGGCAGTGGATATTTTTCCTCCCTTCCTGACCTTATAGAGAAAACTCTTTAACCACTAAATACAATGTAAGCTATAGGGTTTATATAAATACTCTTTATCAAGTTGAAGAATTCCACTTATACTTTTCTGAGATTTAAAAATTCCAAATCTGGGTTGAATTTTGTGAAATTCTTATTCTGCATCAGCTGATATAATTTTTCTTTCTTAGCTTTTAATATGGTGATCACGTAGATTGATTTTTTAATATTAAGCCACCCTTTCATTTCTGGTATATACTCCATACATTCATGATATATAATAATTTTTATATATTACTAATTTTTGTTTTTTAATACTTTGTTCGGGGAAGGCAATGGCATGCCACTCCAGCACTCTTGCCTGGAAACTCCCATGGATGGAGGAGCCTGGTAGGCTGCAGTCCATGGGGTCTGTGAGTCAGACACGATTGAGTGACTTCACTTTCACTTTTCACTTTCATGCATTGCAGAAGGAAATGGCAACCCACTCCAGTGTTCTTGCTTGGAGAATCCCAGGGATGACAGAGCCCAATGGGCTGCTATCTGTGGGGTCACACAGAGTCGGACAGGACTGAAGCGACTTAGCAGCAGCAGCAGCAGCAATACTTTGTTAAGGATTGTTGTATAAATATTTATGAGGAATACGGATCTGTAATTTTCTTCTTTTGTACTGTCTTTGCTTAATTTAGTATCAAGATAGCCTGCAATGCAGGAGACCNTGAAGTGACTTAGCAGCAGCAGCAGCAGCAATACTTTGTTAAGGATTGTTGTATAAATATTTATGAGGAATACGGATCTGTAATTTTCTTCTTTTGTACTGTCTTTGCTTAATTTAGTATCAAGATAGCCTGCAATGCAGGAGACCCTGGTTCATTTGCTGGGCTGAGATGAGCCACTGGAGAAGGGATAGGCTACCCGCTCCAGTATTCTTGGGCTTCCCTTGTGGCTCAGCTGGTAAATAATCCACCTACAATGCAGGAGACCTGGGTTCAAACCCAGGGTTGAGAAGATTCCCTGGAGAAGGGAAAGGCCTACAGTCCAGTATTCTGGCCTGGAGAATTCCATGGACTGTATAGTCTATGGGGTTGCGAAGAGTTGGACACGACTGAGCAACTTTCACTTCACTTTCACTTTCAAAATGAATTGAGAAATATTTCCTCATTGATTGTTCTCAAATATTGCCTAGAAATGATGTTAAATCTGAAGGTTTAGTAGATTTCTCCTAAATATGTTTTTGGGGGGAATTTTTAAGTTACAAATTCTATTTCCTTAATAACTATAGAAATATTTAAGTTATGAATTTTGTATTGTGTGTGTGTGGTAGTTTCTGTTTCTAGAAATTGGTCCATTTTGTTTAAGACTCAAATGCATGTGTATAGAGTTGTTTGTGGCTTTTCTTCCTTTCTGTGTCTGCAAGGTCTGTAGCGCTATCCCCTGTTCCATTTATGATACTGGTGATTTGTGTCCATCCCTTTTTTGATTTGTCAGTCTTGCTAGAGATTTGTTAATTTAATTAATATTTTCAAAAGACCAGTTTCATTGGTTTTTCTCTATGGTTTTTCTGCATTCAGTTTCGTTGATTTCTGCTCATATCCTTATTGTGTCCTTCTTTATGCTTATTGTGGGTTTACTTTATTCTTATTTTTATAGTTCTTAAGGTAGAAGTGAAGATTATTGAGGCTTTCTATCATTTCTAGTGAATTCATTTAATGTTATAAATTTCCTCAATAATGCTTTAGTTGTGTTCCACAAGTTTTGAAATGTTTATTTTAATTTTATTAAATTCAATGTATCTTTAAAAATTGACCTATAGATTGTTTAGATATGATTTATCCAATTTTTTCTGGTTATCTTTCTATTATTAATTTCTGGTTTGATTCCATTGTGACCAAAGAACATACTCTATACTATTTCCAGTTTTGTATTTTGAGATTTGTTTTATGGACCAGGATATGTTCTATCTTGGTATATATTCTGTTGACATTTGAAGAGATGGTGTATTCTGCTGTGTTGGGGTGACACATTCTAAAAATGTTTATTAGATCTTTTCTTCTGATGGTATTGTTGAGTTCTTCTATATTCTTGCTGGCTTTCTGACTAGTAGTTCCATCAATTGTTGAGAAAGAATTGTTGATGTCTCTATAATTTAGGATTTATCTCTCCTTTCAGTTATAATGGTTTTTGCTTTACCTATTTTTTAGCTCTGTTGTTTAATGCATGTAATTGGGATTACTATGTATTCTTAGTAAACTAAAGCTTTCATTATTATATAATGTCCTTCTCTGTATCCACTAATTGTTTTGCTCTGATGTCTATTTTATCTGACATTTATATAGTGAATTCTGTTTACTATTGATTAATGTTTACATGATATACCTTTGCCTATTTTTTATTTTCGGCATCCCTATATTGTTATATTCAAAATAAATTGCCTGTAGATTGAATATTGTTGGCCATATTTCTTAATTTAGTCTGTCAATTTTTGCCTTTTAATTGTTTTATTTAGACCATGAACATTTGGTATAATTATTGATATGTAAGGAATTAAGTGTGCCATAACTTATTTTTGTTATATTTGCTCTCTGTGATCTTCATTGCTCTGTTTTATTTTAACTGCCTTCTTACGAATTACCTGAATATATTTTATAACTACACATTCATCTATCCGTACTATTTTTGAATGAATCTCTATAGTATATACATTGTAAAATTTCAGTTTACTGTTATTATCATTTTATCAGTTTCATATTCCTTTATTTTCTACCCTTTATAGCATAATAATATAAAATATATCATCTACATGCATTTGGAACTACATGAGATACTGTGTTGACTTTTATTTCAACTGTTAAATATAATTTAGAAAACTGAAGATGAGAAGGAAAGTTAATTTTATATACTCATATTTTTGCTTACCCTATTCTTCCTTCTAGATATTCTAAGATCCTTCCTTTATTGTTTCCTTTCTGTTTAGAGAACTTCCTTAGCCATCCTTTTAGGGCAAATCTGATGTCAACAAGTTGTCTTAGTTTTCCTCAATCTGAGGATATCTTGATTTCCCTTTCATTCCGGAAGGAAATTCCTTTTGGTAAAGTATTCCAAGTTGACAGCATCCCTCTTCCATAATTTTACTTATTTATTGGGTTTGTTCTGTCTTGTTGTCTCTCTGTTTTTTAGATTGCATACCTTACTTGTTCTATCTTCAAGTTCACTGATTCTCTTCTATGGTATATATGAAGCTGAAGAAAAAGCAGAAGACTCATGACCAAGTTTTTCTTTGCATCCTAAGTACTCTAGCATGTCTATCTTCTCTCCACATTTCAGAGACTTCATATGTTTGCTTTCTATATCATATTCAGGCTTTTTACTTTCACTTAGTGAAAGAAAATGGGGAAAGTATGTCTACTGCATATCTCAGAAGCAGAAGTCTTCCTGTCCAGGCCAGCTTTACAGTTTACACCCTCACCAGCATTGTCTGAAAGGTCTAGTTTCTCTACAACCTCTCTAGTACTTGATGTTATCACTGTTGCCTATTGAAGCTATTCAAATAGGTATATAGTGATATCTCATCATCGTCTTTGTTTGCATTTCCCTGATGGGTGTGTGTGTGCATGCTAAGTTGCTTCAGCCATATCCAACTCTGCGACTCTATGGACTGCAGCCTACCAGGCTCCTCTGTCCATGGGATTCTCCAGCCAAGAATACTGGAGTGGGTTGTGGCAAATGCCTTTCACCAGGGGGTTTTCCTGACCCGCTGATTGAACCCCTGTCTCTTAAGTCTAACCTGCAGGCAGGTCCTTTACACTAGCACCACCTGAGAAGCACCCTACCCCCACCATAGCTAGTGACATTGAATATCTTTTAATGTGCATGTTTGCATCTATTTATCCTTTTTGATGAAATGTCTACTCATGTCTTCTGCTCATTTTTCTATACAATTCCAACTTAACTTAGATTATCAAAAGAGTAATAATTAAACAATTGTTATTGTTCAGTTGCTCAGTCACGTTGTCAGCAATGCTGGGGGACAGAGAAAAGAGACAACATTTGTAGGGAACAATATTATTTATTAACTACACCAGGGTTTCTCAGTTCAGTTCAGTTCAGTCGTTCAGTCGTGTCCAACTCTTTGCGACCCCATGAATCACAGCACGACAGACCTCCCTGTCCATCACCACCTCCCGGGGTTCACCCAAACTCATGTCCATCAAGTCGGTGATGCCATCCAGCCATCTCATCCTCTGTCATCCTCTTTTCCTCCTGCCTCCAATCCCTCCCAGCATCAGGGTCTTTTCCAATGAGTCATCTCTTCGCATGAGGTGGCCAAAGTACTGGAGTTTCAGCTTTAGCCTCAGTCCTTCCAAAGAACACCCAGGACTGATCTCCTTTAGAATGGACTGATTGGATCTCCTTGCAGTCCAGGGGACTCTCAAGAGTCTTCTCCAACACCACAATTCAAAAGCATCAATTCTTCGGTGCTCAGCTTTCTTCACAGTCCAACTCTCACATCCATACATGACCACTGGAAAAACCATAGCCTTGACTAGACAGACTTTTGTTGGCAAAGTAATGTTTCTGCTTTTGAATATGCTATCTACGTTGGCCATAACTTTCCTTCCAAGGAGTAAGCGTCTTTTAATTTCATGGCTGCAATCACCATCTGCAGTGATTTTGGAGCCCCAAAATAATAGAGTCTGACACTGTTTACACTGTTTCCCCATTTATTTCCCATGAAGCGATGGGACCAGGTGTCATGTTTGGCACTATTGATTTCACTGATTGTTCAGACTGTATAATTTCTGTTGTGGGAAGTTTTTCTCTGCATTGAAGATATTTAGGAGAATCGCTGGCATGGAGCCATTAGATACCAAGACACCTTTGCTCTCTTCCTCTAGTTAGGAAAACCAAACCTGTATCCAAATATTACTAAACATTTTCTGGGGTTAAAATCACCCTCAATTGAGAATCACTGATTCATACTCACTTAAACCATAATCTTTCAATTTCGAACAAATATTTGTATATGTATTAAATTTAAGATCTTCCATAGGCTCAATTTGACTCTTTTACACATAATTCAATCTCTTTTCTATCATGACTTCCTCCTCTATGGTGTAATCCCCTCCTTAACCCAGCAGCAACTCTGATGCACACTCCCACTCCTCTGACTGTTCCTCAGGCTTTCCTTCAAGTTAGTGTTTTATAAATCATGTCTAGTTCTGTCTATATTACTGTTTTTCTCATATTTGCATGCGTGTTTTCTTCAATAAAATGTTATTATCCCTGGTAGAAACTTCATAGTTAGGCTGGCATGAAAAAGATTGTGAACAGTTCAATCTTTACTGAAACTTATTCTGGTAAAGCTCCCAGTGTGTTTTGGCTCACTTCAGATTCATGTTCAAAACATGCTTAACCTTTCACAGTTTATCTACTTCATCTCAGTATTTTTTTCCTTCTCTCCTTAATTTCTTATTGACCTCTACAGTTTCTCCTGAATATATCTTAAATAATTTTGTTTCTACTAACTAAATTTTATGATTTTGTTCTTCTTTCATAATAGGTTCCTATCCGAATTGCCCGCCTTCTGGTCAGTACTGCCCATGTAGGATTATATATTTCAAAGAGAAGCAAGGATATAACCTCAATTCAGTTCAGTTACTCAGTCATGTCTGACTCTTTGCGACCCCATGAATCGCAGCATGCCAGAGTTTACCCAAACCCATGTCCCTCGAGTCGGTGATGCCATCCAGCCATCTCATCCTCTGTTGCCCCTTCTCCTCCTGCCCCCAATCCCTCCCAGCATCAGGGTCTTTTCCAATGAGTCAGCTCTTCGCATGAGGTGGCCAAAGTACTGGAGTTTCAGCTTTAGCATCATTCCTTCCAAAGAACACCCAGGACTGATCTCCTTTAGAATGAACTGGGTGGATCTCCTTGCAGTCCAAGGGATTCTCAAGAGTCTTGTCCAACACTACAGTTCAAAAGCATCAATTCTTCTGTGCTCAGCTTTCTTCACAGTCCAACTCTGACATCCATACATGACCATTGAAAAAACCATAGCCTTGATTTGACAGACCTTTGTTGGCAAAGTAATGTCTCTGCTTTTCAATATGCTATCTAGGTTGGTCATAACTTTCCTTCCAAGGAGTAAGCGTCCTTTAATTTCAAGATGGCAGTAACCATCTGCAGTGATTTTGGAGCCCCCAAAATAAAGTCTGACACTGTTTCCACTGTTTCCCCATCTATTTCCCATGAAGTNCAGACAGCCATTTTGCTTTTTTGCATTTCTTTTTTCTTGGGGATGGTCTTGATCCCTGTCTCCTGTACAATGTCATGAACGTCCTTCCATATTTCATCATAAGAATCCTTAATAAAAAGTATCTGTAGATTCTTAAAAGTATCTGTAGATTTTGTCTCTTCTTGCCTTTTTAAAAATTGTTTCTTCCTCCTAATGAGTCTTGGTTTTCTCAATCCCATGAAACTATAGAGTATTTCACTCTTTCCACAGATTTCAGCTTAGCTCTTTTGTCTTCTATTGAACCTCAGAATTCAAAGAATGCCAATGGTAAGGAAATGGTGCTTTGTGTAAGGCCCCCTTGTGCTTGTATGCCCCCACCATCTCCTGGAGCTTGCCCACGTTCATGTCCGTTGCATCCAACCATCTCATTTCTATTATCTTCTTCTGCCTTCAATCTTTTCAGAGATCAGGAGATGGTGGGGGACAAGGAAGCCTGGTGTGCTGTAGTCCATGAGGTCTACAAAGAATCAGACATGACTGGGCAACTGTGTGTGTTTGTCAATTACTTCCTAAATAATAAGACTTGAATTCAAGATTACTCCTTGGGCTGCAAATGAATATTGTGTTTGCAAGCATGAAAACAGCACAGGCAGAGTAGATATAACTCAATTCTTAAGGCCTTAGGATTTCCAGGACGGTAAATGAGTACTGGCTTCAACTTAAAGTCATCAGCTGTGTTAGCCCCTAACAAGTGAGTCAGCCTGCTGTTTGAAGCTTTGAAACCAGGCATTGACTTTTCTCTAGCTATGCAAGTCCTGGATGACATCTTCTTCCAATAGAAGAGTGTTTTATCTATGTTCAAACTATAGTTTAGTGTAGTCACCTTCATTAATTATCTTAGCTGGATCTTCTTGATAACTTGCTGCAGCTTCTATCTACATCAGCACTTGCTGCAGCTTCTACATCAGCACTTGCTGCTACACATTGTACTTCTGTTATAGAGATGGCTTTGTTTCTTAAACCCCACGAGCCAACCCCTGCTAACTTCAAACTTTTCTTTTGCAGCTTCCTCACCTCTCACATCCTTCTTAGAACTGAAGAGAGTTAGGGCCCTTCTTTGGATTAGGCTTCAATTTAAGGAAATGTTGTGGCTGGTTTGATTTTATCCAGACCACTAAAATGTTCTCCATGTCAGCAATAAGACTGCTTTTCTTCCTTATTGTTTATGTATTCACTGGAGTAATGCTTTTAACTTCACTCAAGAACTTTTCCTTTGTATTCATGACTTGTCTAACTGTTTGGTGTTAAGAGGCCTAGCTTTTGGTCTATTTTGGCTCTTCACCTGCCTTCCTCGCTAACCCATTTCTAGCTTTTGATTTAAGGTGACAGACCTAATTATCTTTTTACTTGAACAGTTAGAGGCCATTTGAGAGTTATTGATTGGCTAATTTTAATATGTTTTGTTTTTTAGGGAATAAAGAGGCCCAAAAGTGGGAGAGAGTTGGGGAATGGCCATTTGGTAGAGCAGTTAGAGCCCACATGTTTATCAGTTGTTTGCTATCTTATATGAACATGGTTCTCAGTACCCCAAAACAATCGCAACAATAACATCAAAGGTTCACAGACCACCATAAAATATATAATAATAATAAAAAAGTTGAGGTGTTTGCAAGACTTACCAAAATGTAGCAGAGATACAAAGTGAGCAAATTCAGTTGGGAAAATGGCCCAAAAAACTTGCTTGTAGTAGGGTTGCCACAAAGCTTTGCTTGGTAAATAAATAAATAAAACACACAATATTTGTGAAGCATAGTAAAGTGAAACACTATAAAACCTGATATGCCAGTATCTCATTTAATTCTTAAAACAAGCATATGGGTAAATTATCACTATAAAAACTGTTTTATAAATAGGAATAATTGAGGCCTCGAAACTATCCTAAGATCAAACAATTAATGACTGATGAATTGGGGATTTAAATTCAGACTACTAAACCATACTGCCTCTGACCAAATCCTTATATGGTATGGGGCATTATTATTGCTTTATTTTTTTTTATTCTTTTGTGGGCATTTGATTTTCTGCTCCAAAATAAAATAAATTCCTAAGTTTTTGTAATTGAGTTTATTAACAACAGTATTATTTTAGGCATTTGAAAATATTTTGACATGTCATATCATTACCATATACATTTGTATAGCAAAACTCCTGATACAAATGCATTGAGTATTTAGAAAATAGACCCAACATGTGGCATTGTCAACTAAGTCTCTGTTCATGCTGATTTCTGATGGTTTTGCAGAATGTTATGTTAGTTTTTAGGGCTAATGAGTTTGGCTTAATTTCTTTACCCCTCTCAGCCACGTCTTTCCACAATGTGGCTTCTCCCATGGGGTCCTTGCTAATAAATATTTTAATTGAACTGCTGTATTAAAATGAGTGTCTATATGATCATCTAGACACCCCACAGATGTGAGGAGAGATTATGAGTTTAAATGAGATTGGGGTAGGCAGATCCAGATTTGATTCTGATACTGCATTATCACAAACCCTGATAATAAGGAAAGCCAAGTTCACACAAGATTAGTAAACATAATGAAATGAAACTTAGGTACTTGTTGAGTTTGCTTTCAGCAAATCATCAATATTTATTAAGCATGAGAGATTGGCACAAATTCAAGCTCAGGAAGCAGAATGTTATTAAATACATATTAATTTCAGTTGCTATATAACTTGATCATTCACTGAGTTTGTTGAGCTAGGTTGGTGATTGTCTTGTTTCTTGTCCCTATAAAAAAATGATCTTCCATTCATATTTCATAAACAAAGTCATAAAAATTGTTGATTCCATTTCTGTTTAGGATAGAATTTCTCCTTTGTTTTTTCCCTGGCAGCCACACTATTTACGATTAATTTTATTTTGAATGGGCTTTGCTGGTCACTAAGATGGTAAAGAAGCTTCCTGCAATGTGAGAGACCTAGGTTTGATCCCTGGGTCAGAAAGATTCCCTGAGAAGGGAATGGCAACCCACTCTAGTATTCTTACCTGGAGAATCCCACGGACAGTGGAGCCTGGCATGCTATACTCCATAGGGTTGCAAAGAGTCGGACACGACTGAGCGACTAACACCACTAATACTTATTTTGTAGAATATCCATCCCTTTGTAATTTGTTTTGAATTTTATGTGATTTAATAATTGCTTATATAATTCTATGTAAAGTTGAAAAAGTATTTGCTCAACAAATCAAAATTTTAAGAAGGAACAAAAAACCCCTTTAAAAGAAAATTTCAGGTCTTCTTATACTTCTACAGGTTTTTCTTACTCTTTTCATTTTCTATAAGTAATTAAAGTCTAAGTAACATTTAAGTGTTATTATATTAAGATGCTATATTTAATTCAAATCTTGCAATAGTCATGGATGTAAGATACTTCATATTCTAAGAGAAGAACAAAAAAAGTCATAGTGTCATATTAATACCTTCCTCTATTCCTAAACTGAAAGCAATTTATTACAACTTGAGAAAAAGAAGTTGATACCTCTCTTAATTTAAATGACATTTAACTTGATGAGTACTTCATGTGAAATGCCAGACTGCATGAAGCACAAGCTGGAATCAAGATCACTGGAAGAAATATCAATAACCTTAGATANAATTTATTACAACTTGAGAAAAAGAAGTTGATACCTCTCTTAATTTAAATGACATTTAACTTGATGAGTACTTCATGTGAAATGCCAGACTGCATGAAGCACAAGCTGGAATCAAGATCACTGGAAGAAATATCAATAACCTTAGATATGCAGATGACACCACCCTTATGGCAGAAAGTGACGAAGAACTAAAGAGCCTCTTGATGAAAGTGAGAGCCTCTTGATAAAGCAGAGAGTGAAAAAGTTGGCTTAAAGCTCAACATTCAGAAAACGAAGATCATGGCATCTGGTCCATCACTTCATGGCAAATAAATGGGGAAACATGGAAATAGTGACAGACTTTATTTTGGGGGCCCCCAAATCACTGCAGATGGTGACTGCAGCCATGAAATGAAAAGACTCTCGCTCCTTGGAAGAAAAGCTGTGACCAAACTAGACAGCATATTAAAAAGCAGAGACATTACTTTGCTGACAAAGGTTCGTTTAGTCAAAGCTATGGTTCTTCCAGTAGCCAGGATGTGAGAGTTGAACTATAAAGAAAGCTGAGTGCTGAAGAATTGATGCTTTTGAACTGTAGTGTTGGAGAAGGCTCTTGAGAGTCCCTTGGACTGCAAGGAGATCCAAAGTCAGTCCTAAAGGAAATCAGTCCTGAAAGACTGATGTTGAAACTCCCGTACTTTAACCACATCATGAGAAGAACTGATTCATTGGAAAAGACCCTGATGCTGGGAAAGATTGAAGGCAGGAAGAGAAGGGGATGACAGAGGTTGAGATGGTGGTATGGCATCATGGACTTGATGGACATGAATTTGAGTAAGCTGTGGGAGTTGGTGATGGACAGGGAGGCCTGGTGGGCTACAGTCCATGGGGTCATAAAGAGTTAGGCATGACTGAAGTCACTTGATGAAAAACTCAAAATCTAATGTGCTAAAATGAGGAGAAAGAAAGTAATAAATGTTACTGAAATGAATAAACCAAGACCAAGACTTCTTTTTCTTAGGAGGGTACAAGGAAGGATCTAAAGAAGATCCAGTTAGCTTTAGAAAAGAGGAATCAGTGACAAATTGAGAAAGATTATATCTCTTTTTATAAATACTGTTTCAATATAAGCAACAATAAAGTTATTTACAAATAAATCATTTTTAAATAATATCATTTGAGGGCACCTGATTAATCTGAAAATAAAAACATCCATCATAATTTTCCCACCCCTCTGGTGGCTCAGAGGGTAAAGAATCTGCCTGCAATGCAGGAGACCCACATTTGATCCCTAGGTTGGGAAAATCCCCTGGAGAATCAAACAGCAACCTACTCCAATATTTTTACCTGGAAAATGCCATGGACAGAGGAGCGTGGCAGGCTATAGTTTGTGGGGTAGCAGAGTCGAACACGATATAATTATATCAAATCTCAAGACTCTTTGAGTTTATTGTTAATTTTATTTGCACCCCATGTTTTTTGTGCATTATGCAGAATTCAGTCATAAAATAAATTGGGCAAATATACCATTTAATATATAGGCTTGGTAAACTGTCCCAATTTAAATCTAGTTAAGTGAAATTTCCTTAGATTTTCTTCAAGTCACAATAAAAATATCTTTTCACACTGTAAGCTTCTTCAGTTGCTTTTAATGCTGGTTAAGGCTATGGTTTTTCCAGTGGTCATGTATGATTGTGAGAGTTGGACTGTGAAGAAAGCTGAGCACCGAAGAATTGATGCTTTTGAAGTGTGGTGTTGGAGAAGACTCTTGAGAGTCCCTTGGACTACAAGGAGATCCAACCAGTCCATCCTGAAGGAGATCAGTCCTGGATGTTCATTGGAAAGACTGATGCTAAAGCTGAAACTCCAATACTTTGGCCACCTCATGTGAAGAGTTGACTCATTGGAAAAAACCCTGATGCTGGGAGGGATTGGGGGCAGGAGGAGAAGGAGACGACAGAGGATGAGATGGCTGGATGGCATCACCGACTCGATGCACATGAGTTTGGGTGGACTCTGGGAGTTGGTGATGCACAGTGAGGCCTGGCGTGTTGCAATTCATGGGGTCAAAAAGAGTCGGACATGACTGAGCGACTGAACTGAACTGATGACCCCCTCATCCACATCTGGCTCAAATCATCTTTTAAACTTTCTAAAATAACAGTAGTAATGATAAAGATAAATTGAATAACCATGAACATTGGATTCATTTTACTTCTAGAATGTGTTCTGTCTCCATTCTTAGTTTGGGGGAACGAGGAATCTTCCTAAATACTTTCACTCTGCTGCTCATTGCTTTCTTGTCTCTCAAATTATATTCTCGTGACCATTTTTTTTTTTAACTTGAAAACATCTGGGAATATTTCCATTCATACTAGAATTTGATCCATGAAAAAGAATAGACCAGATAAATGTCCCTCCCAGGAGTTTCCTGGGGTCCTAAACAAATGCGCTTAACTCTTTCCTTCTTAAGTGCCCTTTGGGTCACAAAAATATCCCTTACCTTTCCTCTCAGAGAAATAGTTATCTACTGCTTCATATTTATTTGACTATATTACCATATAATTTTTATAAAACTAAAAGGTCTCCAGAATAGTGATTTTCTGTCTTCACAGAGATGTGGCTAGACATAGGTAAATGGTGGACTTCTACCATGAAAAATAATAATAAAAATAAATATTTAGATAGATACCATCTCTTTCACATATTCCTCTTGCCACCAGTTGACACAAATCTCCATCTGCTGTATCAACTTTGTGAGGCTCAAGGCATAGGATTAGATGAGGCACAAGTCCTAAGTATGGGAAACACAGTTTAGATGTTGACAGGTTGCCTAAATTCCTGTGCAGTTGGCTGAGAAGAATGTAAATTCTAGCCTCAGTACCACTCTAAAGATGCTGTTTATTTTCTGTTTGACTCCAAGTTAGTCTCCCCTACCCAGAGGCAGCAAAAGGGAATTTTGCCATTGAACTGTTTCATACCAACAGGTCATATATTTTACCAAAATGCTAAGAAAGAGAGTACTTTGACTTCTCTTCTTTCACTTCCCTAATGGCTCAGTGTTGTTGTTGTTGTTTAAGTCCACCTTCAATGCAGGAGATGCAGGAGACTCAAGTTTGATCCCCGGGTTGGGAAGATCCCCCAGAGGAGGGCATGGCAACCCACTCGTGTATTCTTGCCTGGAGAATTCCACGGACAGAGCAGCCTGGCAGGCTACAGTCCACGAGATTGCAAAAGTGGGACATGAGTGAGCACTCACACCAACAACTTTTGAACTTAAAGCTCTAAATATAAGCACTGTGTTCAATTTATCAGTTAATCAGAAAAAAAAAGAGGAATTTCATTGAAAGACCTTTTCACATGAATAAACTTAAGTCTAACATGTGGTCAAGTGATGTGAAATACTTTAGGTCCAAAGTCAGTAGTCCCAGCTGTGGACTCCACTCTGCCACAAAGTGGGAGTGTGTCCAGAGTTTGCTGGGTCTCTGTTTCTCATGTGATAAGAATACCTCTTAGCTCAGACACTGTCTGATAAGAATACTAATTTCAAGCATCATTTGCAACTGCAGAAATTGCAATTAGAACACTTGTAAATGGAAACTTTAGAATCAGATCCAGTTAGGGAAACAGAATTGTGGCAGGAGAGTCTTCCAGAATCTCTTCCTATTGAGTTTGGCCTTCATCACTGCAGATGGTGCCTATGAGGCTTTCCAGGCCCAAGAGGAATTTATTAGGATTTGCAAAGATAAGGTCCTATGTTCTCTGTGTTTCTTTGTATAGGCAAGAGCCTCTGGGAAAAAAGAAGTAAAAGTGTTATTTGCTCAGTTGTGTCTGACTATTTGCAGCCCCAAAGACTGTAGCCCACAAGGTTTCTCTGTCCATGGAATATTCCAGGCAAGATTACTGGAGTAGGTAGCCATTCCCTTCTTCAGGGGATCCTCCCGACCCTCAAACCCAGGTCTCCTGTATTGCGGGCAAATTCTTCACAATCTGAGCCACCAAGGAAGCCCGAGAGTCTCTAATGGAGTATATTTTAATTTGCTGCTACTGCTGCTAAGTCGCTTCAGTCGTGTCTGACTCTGTGCGACCCCATAGATGGCAGCCCACGAGGCTCCCCCATCCCTGGGATTCTCCAGGCAAGAATACTGAAGTGGGTTGCCATTTCCTTCTCCAATGCATGAAAGTGAAAAGTGAAAGTGAAGTTGCTCAGTAGTGCCGAACTCTTAGCGACCCCATGGACTGTAGCCAACCAGGCCCCTCCATCCATGGGATTTTCCAGGCAAGAGTACTGGAGTGGGTTGCTAAAATTTAGTTGATTATATTTACCTTGTAGAAAATTTAATTGTTGTTAGTTTAGGATAAGATATCTTGGAGAAAATACTTCAAAGAATTAACTTGATTTCAGTGTTTCTGGTAGTCAAGACAAAGGTGGTTTTCAATTTTTATGTGTATATATATATATTACACACATATATGTGTATTTTCCCTGTAAGTGAAATGTGAAAGATAATACTTCTGCAGCATTTTAATTTAGATGCTTTTTTAATTCAAAAGAGGGATTGGAAAGTTGTTGTACATTAATGAAGTAAGAGAAACACAAGATTAAAGAACTAGAATAAATGGAAGTAAACTTTTTTCTTCCCAGCTAGAATAAAAAATATTTCTCTCCCTGTCTCTTTCCCCTCCACACCATCATCTCTCATTTCCACAGACTGCTAGAAACCCTATGTTGATACCAAAATGTAAAAATATGTGACGATACTACATAACCCTGTCTCCAAGCAGAGATTGAACAAAGGTGCCAGTGCAGTAGTTGGACTTATGTTAAATGTTTGTATATTTTATCTTTCTTTAAATGCATCAAATATTATTAATTCTTCTATTATATCTGCAGTATCTTATGGCCTTGAAATGACTTAAGAGAGAGATTTACCTTTGCTTTATCTATGGAAAAATATTTTATAAGCAAAGTCATCATTAACAGTATATTTCAAAGGAAAGGCACTTATCCCATTTAGGAAACTTGATCAGGTACTTTAAAAACCACTCGGTGTTAATGTATTTACAGGTAATCAGTATGGTAATTACAAGAAATACTACTATTTATTTGCTTGCATGTAAACTGAAATTTTTAAAAACTTATTTTAAGGACTACTTAGTAGAGGCTATTTCCTATTCAGCTTTCCTCTGCCATTTTACTTTCCTCTCAATAAATGCAGGTTTTATAGGGAAATTATGCAACTGATCATTTAGTTACAGTATATGAGATGGTCATCTTATTAATATACTCTAGTTAGTGGTTGTCAATATTGCTATAATTTTACCTGTACTTACCCACTACGTCCTATAATACATAGATAGATTGATATCTTTCTTTTGAGGAGCTCTAAATGTTCCACACACACATTCATAATATAAATTTTTCCTAGGGAGTAGACATTATCTTGGGCTTCCAGGTGGCTCAGTGGGTAAATAATCCACATGCAATACAGGGGACACAGGAGAGGCGGGTTCAATCCCTGGATCAGGAAGATCTCCTGGAGGAGGGCATGGCAACCCACTCCTGGGTTCTTGCCTGGAGAATCCGATGGAGAGAGGAGTCAGAAGGGCTACAGTCCATAGCGTCACAAAGAGTCAGACATGACTGAAGCGACTGAGCATGTACAGACATTATCATACAGGAAAATAGATAGAAAGTCTAGGAGTGAGGCTTAGAATCCGAATCATCTATCTCTGAGTCTGACTATGGGTTTTTATAAAACAATGGTAAACATTCTCTCAGCATGTACTGTGTGCCTAACACTGTCCTAAAAGCTTTACATGTATAGTCCCATGTATAGCCTGTTAAGACAGAAAATATCTATGTCTCTGTTTTGCAAATGGGCAAATTGAGGTGTGGTGAGATTACGTAAATCACTCACAGTCACAGATTAGTAAATGGAAGAACTAAGCGCCATTCCAGTATATCAGCATCCAAAACCCTACTGTAAGCACTAAGTGATGTTTCAGTCCCATCAATGAGTTCCTGATCTTTGAGTAACAGGTATGCTCCCTTAAATTCATTTCTTTAGTTTTTATGCCAGCTTTAGCGTCCTTGTAAATATTGGGAATTATAAAGGGGTCCAGGAAGAGTGAAAGCCTGCTTAGAGTCAGGAAGCATTTACATATAAGCATATCTATCTAGGGGCTTCCCTTGTGGCTCAGCTGGTAATGAATCTGCCTGCAATGCGGGAGACCTGGGGTCAATCGTTTGCTTGGGAAGATCCCCTGGAGAAGGGAACGGCTACCCATTCCAGTATTCTGGCCTGGAGAATTCCATGGACTGTATAGTCCATGGGATTGCGAAGAGTTGGACAGAACTGAGTGACTTTCATTTTCATATCTATCTAGTAAACTGCCCAAAGAAACTTAAAACTCAAATGTTCTAGGAATTCATTATAATTTCTTTTCTTATTCTATATAAATATTTCCTTTCATACCTAATTTTGTATTATTAATACTACTTGATATTATTTTCCTTATAGAGGGCCCCCAAAATTATAAACTTGGGTCCCATAAAACTTGGATCCTCTGTTACTTGCTCTTTGTGGGGTTTTTTTGCAAATAGAAAACAGCATCATCCGTTTTATAGTGAAAAACATGCTGGATGCTAGTACCAGTGGGAAGGGCTGGTTGTACCACTAACATCAGACTGCCTCAGAATATAAGTGGTCATTTTAGAAACTATTACAAGTGGATTATTTTAAAATAGTAAAGAATAGATGATCTATTATTCTGAATTATCTCAGCAATCTAGCATATTGTACACTTACCTGGCTACAAAGTATTTAATGCTAATATTTAATGCAACATGTAAATAACTCAGTGACTTTCCAGTATCTTTTTAATGCATCTCATAGGAATCCATGGTACATGTTTGTCCCAACCTATTGTCCTATTCCATTTGAGCTGCTGTAACAAAATACCACAGACTGAATAGCTTATAGAAACAAATGTATTTCTTGCAATTTTAGAAGCTGGAAAGTTCAAGATCAGGGCATCAGCAGGGTCAGGTAACAGCCGTCTTCCTAGTTCATAGCCAGTGTCATTTAGCTCTGTCTTCATATGGTGGAAACAGTAAGGAAGCTCCCTGGAGCTTCTTTTGAAAGGCACCAATCTCATTTATGAGGGTTCCACCCATCTCCTTCTATCATATTTGGGAGCTGAGCTTTAAGCAATGAATCTGGGATGACACTTTCAGACCACAGTACCTTAGGTGGATTTCAAAACTTGCTAATGGATGACAGATTTTAGTGTGAAAAATAGTGAGAGAACTCGTTGCTCCTTCAACTGATTTTTTTTTTTTTTTTTGGTAAGGAATATGTGGACATGGGGAAATTACTCTAATTGTCCTCCCTTGTGTGCCCACCCCAAGGACTATAGTATAGCCCCCTAGGCACTCTGTCTAAGGAATTTTCCAGGCAAGAGTACTGGAGTGGGTTGCCATTTCCTTCTCCATGGAATCGTCCTGACCCAGGGACCAAACTTGCATCTCTTGCATTTCCTGCATTGGCAGGCAGGTTCTTAACTACTATGCTATGTGGGAAGCCCTGTCCTCCCATACCCAATCACTCTTCACAGTGAGAAACAGGACTTGCTGCCCCAAAGGGAAGAGAACTACTCACANAGGTGAGCCTGGTGGGCTGCCGTCTGTGGGGTTGCACAGAGTTGGACACGACTGAAGCAACTTAGCAGCAGCAGCAGCATGCTTATGCCACTGACAGCATTACTTGAAATGCAATGGTGACGGAAATGAATGAAGAAGGAAGGAAACAGTTTTGTAAGATCAAAGCTGAAATTCACACAATATAAAGCTCTTCCTTCTACAAAGTTCATCGTTTTTATGTGATAGATTTCCAAAATAGATGGCATTGTATGGACAAAGAACAAGCACCTTACTTGTCACTATATTACTGCTACTTCTACTTTAGATTGATCAAGGGATAGTCTTTTGGAAGAAAATGAATTAATATCTTCAAATGGCATAATATTCTGCAAGATCAGGAAAACACTAGAGTGTGTAGTTGTTGAGCACTCCTTGGACTTCAGGAAAGCAGAATAAGAGCAAAAACATAGGCATGAAATAATTTCCATGTCCCTCTGTGATATGTTTAGAAAGGAGGTCTAGCATAGAGCAGAAAGCCAACCATGGGCATATATTATTAACTTATGAAGCCTGCAAGCATTTTGTGACCTAAGGTTTTTTGTTTGCTTGTTTTGTTTTCAAGATATAATGGATACAGGAGTCTACGAGAGTAAAGAAAAATAATTGAATATAAAGGGTGTTAGTCACTCAGTTGTATCCGAATCTTTGTGACCCTATGGACTGTAGCCCACCAGGCTCCTCTGTCTGTGCAATTCTCCAGGCAAGAATACTGGAGTTAGTAGCCATTCCCTTCTTTAGGGGCTCTTTCTGACCTGGGGATTGAACCTGGGCCTTTTACATTACAGGCAGATTCTTTACCATCTGAAACACCTGGGAAATATTGACAATAAAGGCTCATCCAAATAGTGATTATTTTAAAAATTATATTGGTCATGTTAACATGCTTTATATACTAATAACTTAAATTAATGGATGAAGGAGGTGCATACATTGCTTAATTAACAATAGCTGTGTTATAGCAACATCATAGGGGCTTATTATGGCATCATTTATTAAGAATGTGTTGTCATACATTTTATAGCATTTATTATAAAAAGTTATTAAAGAATGCAGTTACATCTTGAAATAATTCAATAAATATTAATAAAGCATTTGTGATTGTGCCCTTAATTTAAAATGTTATCATTATCTTTCAAACATATGTTAGCATCAGGGGCTGAGAAGCCACTTCTAACCACATCAGTGTTCAGTAGTGTTGACCAGTGGTTTCTCTTAGTGTGTGTTAAGTATCCTCTCTCTTCATTAATTTGGAAACTCTCACTTCCTAAAGGGTACTTTGTGAGCCTCCCAGTGTGCTACCTGAATCTCAATGGGAAAATAGAAAAAAGATTAAATCCCCCAAATCGTACCTTCTGAGCTTTAAACAACAGTTTCTTGTAACTGGCTTGCCCAGTTGCTCAGCAGTAAAGAATCTGCCTGTAATAAAGGAGACACAAGCGTCACGGGTTCAATCCCTGGGTCAGGAAGATCCCCAGGAGAGGGCATGGCAACCCACTCCAGTATTCTTGCCAGGAATTCTCATGGACGAAGGAGCCTGGTGGGGTGTTAAAGAGTTGGATCAGACTGACATGACTGAGCATGCACTTGTATAGTCCATTATTGCTTTGAAACCTCATCAATCAGTTTTTAATTTGCTACCGTTTGTAGGTAACAAAGCTGAAGGGAATGGTTAAAAACAAGACCATTTATTTCAATTAGCCATTTGCTTTATGAAACATCAGTTTGCAAAAGTAAGGGTAAGAAATGATCCCTGGATGAAATGTGTGGAAAACAGATGTAACATTTTTAAAATGAGAAATTCTTGAACAAATCAATGAAAAGTTCTGAAATGTGTCCTTTTTACAGTGTAGGAAATTTAAAAACCTTGTAACCTTGTAAACTATAGCTGAGGTTAATAAGACATAAAAACAAACAAAAATCATAGAATTAATATTGACCTCTGCATACAATACAGAATACAAAATGATGAATAATTAGTTATTGAGCTCAGTCTCTCAGTTTTGTTTCCCTCCCCTGAAAAAAAAATTATCTGTGAGGCATTATCTGCACACTATACTTGTGAAAACTTAGGTTTTGAAAAGTTCATAAATTTGCCTAACATATGTGCATTACATCCCTCACGGTAAAAATCTTTATAGCTATGAAGACAATGGGCTTTCCTCGTAGCTCAGTTGGTAAAGAATTCACCTGCAATGCAGGAAACCCCAGTTCACCTCCTGGATCAGGAAGATCTGCTAGAGAAGGGATGGGCTACCCACTCCAGTATTCTTGGGCTTCCCTTATGGCTTAGCTGGTAAACAATCCGCCCTCAATGCAGGAGACGTGAGTTCAATCCCTGGGTTGGGAAGTTCCCCTGGAGAAGGGAAAGCTACCCACTAATGTATTCTGGCCTGGAGAATGAGTCAGACACAACAGAGTGACTTTCACTGATCACTGATAATGCCAATATAATTATCATATTCATTATTTTTAAAAATTTTTCCTCTCCATGAACGTCAGTGAAAACTTGAAGCTGAAATGTGTGTAATTACAAAGCAGTTTCCTTACTCAAGATACATGGAGCTTTTACTATATATGCTGCTTGGTGAAAAAGAAATTGTGGTTTTGGATTGTGAATTTTAAATCATTATAACCAGGCTCAAACACATCTTCATTAATCATTAAGATCAACACATTTTTTTGCCAATGGGAAATAAGTTTGTTTAATCCTATAGCATAAAAATTGCCTCAGGATTCAACAAACTCTTGGAAAGCATTGTCTGCCTCCTGCTGGTTGTAGAAGTATTTCTCTGCAAAAAAAAAGTTGACAAGATGCTTGACAAAGTGGTAGCTGATTGGCAAGAGGTGACTATGGCAGAGTCCAGTTAGTTTAACCTTTGAAGCGTTGGTTGCACGTTGTGTGGTCTGATGTGGTGGAGAGTTGGGCACATTCTGTTAACCAATGCCAGCTGCAGACATTGGGGTTTTGGGTGCATCTCATCAGTTTGTTGAGCATAAGGCATGATTTCACCGGGATTCAGAAAGCTGTAGGAGATAAAACAGGCAGTAGACCACCAAACCAGACAGTGACCATGACCTTACTTTGGTGCCAGTTTGACTTTGGGAAAGTGCTTTGGAGCTTCTTCTCAGTCCAATGAGAGCTGGTCATTGCCAGCTGTCATATAAAATCACTTTTTATCACGTGTCACAACCCGATTGAGAAATGGTTTGTTGTTATTGCATAAAATAAAAGAACATGACACTTCAAAATGTTTTTTTTTTTTTTAATTTTTGGTCAGCTCATAAGGCACTCATTTATCGAGCTTTTTCACCTTTACAATTTGCTTCAAATGCTGAATGGCCATAGAATGGCTGATGTTGATTTCTTTGGTAACTTCTCTTGTAGCTGTAAGAGGATCAGCTTTGATGATGGCTCTCAGTTGGTCATTGTCAATTTCCCGTGACTGACCACTGCACTCCTCATCTTCAAGGCTCTCATCGCCTTTGCAAAACTTCTTAAACAACCACTGCACTGTACATTCACTAGCAATTCCTTGGCCAAATACATTGCTGATGTTCCAAGTTGTCTTCATTGCTTTATGACCCATTTTGAACTCAAAGAAGAAAATCACTCAAAGTTGCTTTTTGTATAAAACCATTTCCCTAAAGTATAAAATGCACAGCAAGTAATAAGTTATCACCAAAAAACATAAAGTGAGAAATGAACGTTAAAATGATGTATAACATAAACACAGTTATTTAAGAATATATTCCAATATCAGACAGCAAAGTGCAACAATGTAAAATCACAATTACATTTGTACCAACTTAATAATACATATGGCAGCCACATTTGATAAAACTGTTAGACATGCAACAAATAAATCCTGTTGTTCAGCTGCTTAGTCATGTCTGACTCTTTGTGACCCCATGGACTGCAGCACGTAAGGCTTCCCTGTACTTCACTATCTCCCAGAGTTTGCCCAAACTCATGTCCATTGAGTTAGTGATGCATTCCAACCATCTCGTCCTCTGTCGTCCCCTTCTCCTCCTACCTTCAGTCTT
>SJYV01004965.1:1197063-1229910 GCA_006410875.1 Neotragus pygmaeus
AAGAATGCAGTTACATCTTGAAATAATTCAATAAATATTAATAAAGCATTTGTGATTGTGCCCTTAATTTAAAATGTTATCATTATCTTTCAAACATATGTCAGCATCAGGGGCTGAGAAGCCACTTCTAACCACATCAGTGTTCAGTAGTGTTGACCAGTGGTTTCTCTTAGTGTGTGTTAAGTATCCTCTCTCTTCATTAATTTGGAAACTCTCACTTCCTAAAGGGTACTTTGTGAGCCTCCCAGTGTGCTACCTGAATCTCAATGGGAAAATAGAAAAAAGATTAAATCCCCCAAATCGTACCTTCTGAGCTTTAAACAACAGTTTCTTGTAACTGGCTTGCCCAGTTGCTCAGCAGTAAAGAATCTGCCTGTAATAAAGGAGACACAAGCGTCACGGGTTCAATCCCTGGGTCAGGAAGATCCCCAGGAGAGGGCATGGCAACCCACTCCAGTATTCTTGCCAGGAATTCTCATGGACGAAGGAGCCTGGTGGGGTGTTAAAGAGTTGGATCAGACTGACATGACTGAGCATGCACTTGTATAGTCCATTATTGCTTTGAAACCTCATCAATCAGTTTTTAATTTGCTACCGTTTGTAGGTAACAAAGCTGAAGGGAATGGTTAAAAACAAGACCATTTATTTCAATTAGCCATTTGCTTTATGAAACATCAGTTTGCAAAAGTAAGGGTAAGAAATGATCCCTGGATGAAATGTGTGGAAAACAGATGTAACATTTTTAAAATGAGAAATTCTTGAACAAATCAATGAAAAGTTCTGAAATGTGTCCTTTTTACAGTGTAGGAAATTTAAAAACCTTGTAACCTTGTAAACTATAGCTGAGGTTAATAAGACATAAAAACAAACAAAAATCATAGAATTAATATTGACCTCTGCATACAATACAGAATACAAAATGATGAATAATTAGTTATTGAGCTCAGTCTCTCAGTTTTGTTTCCCTCCCCTGAAAAAAAAATTATCTGTGAGGCATTATCTGCACACTATACTTGTGAAAACTTAGGTTTTGAAAAGTTCATAAATTTGCCTAACATATGTGCATTACATCCCTCACGGTAAAAATCTTTATAGCTATGAAGACAATGGGCTTTCCTCGTAGCTCAGTTGGTAAAGAATTCACCTGCAATGCAGGAAACCCCAGTTCACCTCCTGGATCAGGAAGATCTGCTAGAGAAGGGATGGGCTACCCACTCCAGTATTCTTGGGCTTCCCTTATGGCTTAGCTGGTAAACAATCCGCCCTCAATGCAGGAGACGTGAGTTCAATCCCTGGGTTGGGAAGTTCCCCTGGAGAAGGGAAAGCTACCCACTAATGTATTCTGGCCTGGAGAATGAGTCAGACACAACAGAGTGACTTTCACTGATCACTGATAATGCCAATATAATTATCATATTCATTATTTTTAAAAATTTTTCCTCTCCATGAACGTCAGTGAAAACTTGAAGCTGAAATGTGTGTAATTACAAAGCAGTTTCCTTACTCAAGATACATGGAGCTTTTACTATATATGCTGCTTGGTGAAAAAGAAATTGTGGTTTTGGATTGTGAATTTTAAATCATTATAACCAGGCTCAAACACATCTTCATTAATCATTAAGATCAACACATTTTTTTGCCAATGGGAAATAAGTTTGTTTAATCCTATAGCATAAAAATTGCCTCAGGATTCAACAAACTCTTGGAAAGCATTGTCTGCCTCCTGCTGGTTGTAGAAGTATTTCTCTGCAAAAAAAAAGTTGACAAGATGCTTGACAAAGTGGTAGCTGATTGGCAAGAGGTGACTATGGCAGAGTCCAGTTAGTTTAACCTTTGAAGCGTTGGTTGCACGTTGTGTGGTCTGATGTGGTGGAGAGTTGGGCACATTCTGTTAACCAATGCCAGCTGCAGACATTGGGGTTTTGGGTACATCTCATCAGTTTGTTGAACATAATTCTCAGAAGGCATGATTTCACCGGGATTCAGAAAGCTGTAGTAGATAAAACAGGCAGTAGACCACCAAACCAGACAGTGACCATGACCTTACTTTGGTGCCAGTTTGACTTTGGGAAAGTGCTTTGGAGCTTCTTCTCAGTCCAATGAGAGCTGGTCATTGCCAGCTGTCATATAAAATCACTTTTTATCACATGTCACAACCCGATTGAGAAATGGTTTGTTGTTATTGCATAAAATAAAAGAACATGACACTTCAAAATGTTTTTTTTTTTTAATTTTTGGTCAGCTCATAAGGCACTCATTTATCGAGCTTTTTCACCTTTACAATTTGCTTCAAATGCTGAATGGCCATAGAATGGCTGATGTTGATTTCTTTGGCAACTTCTCTTGTAGCTGTAAGAGGATCAGCTTTGATGATGGCTCTCAGTTGGTCATTGTCAATTTCCCGTGACTGACCACTGCACTCCTCATCTTCAAGGCTCTCATTGCCTTTGCAAAACTTCTTGAACAACCACTGCACTGTACGTTCACTAGCAATTCCTTGGCCAAATACATTGCTGATGTTCCAAGTTGTCTCCATTGCTTTATGACCCATTTTGAACTCAAAGAAGAAAATCACTCAAAGTTGCTTTTTGTATAAAACCATTTCCCTAAAGTATAAAATGCACAGCAAGTAATAAGTTATCACCAAAAAACATAAAGTGAGAAATGAACGTTAAAATGATGTATAACATAAACACAGTTATTTAAGAATATATTCCAATATCAGACAGCAAAGTGCAACAATGTAAAATCACAATTACATTTGTACCAACTTAATAATACATATGGCAGCCACATTTGATAAAACTGTTAGACATGCAACAAATAAATCCTGTTGTTCAGCTGCTTAGTCATGTCTGACTCTTTGTGACCCCA
This sequence comes from Neotragus pygmaeus, assembly GCA_006410875.1. Classification (NCBI taxonomy): domain Eukaryota; kingdom Metazoa; phylum Chordata; class Mammalia; order Artiodactyla; family Bovidae; genus Neotragus; species Neotragus pygmaeus. The sequence goes on from SJYV01004965.1 coordinate 1,199,938, forward strand.
TGGACTGCAGCACGTAAGGCTTCCCTGTACTTCACTATCTCCCAGAGTTTGCCCAAACTCATGTCCATTGAGTTAGTGATGCATTCCAACCATCTCGTCCTCTGTCGTCCCCTTCTCCTCCTACCTTCAGTCTTTCCCAGCAGTGGGATCTTTTCCAGTCAGTTGGCTGTTGACATCAGTTGGTCAAAGTATTAGAGTTTCACCTTCAGCATCAGTCCTGCTAATGAATATTCAGGGTTGATTTCCTTTAGGATTGACTGGTTTGATCTTCCTCTCACTGTCCAAGGGATTCTCAAGAGTCTTTTCCAGTACTACAGTTCAAAAGCATTAGTTTTTTGGTGCTCAGCCTTCTTTATGGTCCAACTCTCACATCCATACATGACTACTGGAAAAACCAAAGCTTTGACTATATGGACCTTTGTCGGCAAAGTAATGTCTTAATATGCTGTCTATGTTTGTCATAGCTCTTCTTCCAAAGAGCAAGCATCTTCTAATTTCATGGCTGTAGTCACCATCTGCAGTGATTTTGGAGCCCACAGGCTCCTCTATCCATGGGATTCTCCAGGCAAGAATACTGTAGTGTGTTGCCATGCTCTTCCAGAGGATCTTCCTGACCCAGGGATTGAATCCAGGTCTCCCACATTACAGGCAGATTCTTTATCACTTGAGCGATCAGGGAAGCCCCTAGCAAATAAATCTTAATAATATATAAAATAAGTGCATGAATTCAGTTGGTGAATGAAGAGTTTTCCATTTCCAGTAATCTTCAAACTCTTTTGAAAATACATACCATTGGTGAAAAGAAGTTGGATCACATATTGCAGATCACATATTCCATATAACTGTATTAATTAAATGCACATATTATAAAATTAAGAACAATACACATTTTACAAAGATAGAAATAACATTAATATGAAATTATTTAATAAGAACATATTCTTTACTATGTTCTCTCTTCAGTGGCTTTTCTTGCCCATTTCTAGGATGGATGCCCCCCTACTTGTTTTTTAATCACTTAATTACTGACTAAAAAATGGCTAACAGCCATCTTGTATGAAATGTTCCAGTACTTCTGAAACAAATATTTAGTAGTCTTTTGCATGGGAAGGATATTGCTCACATCATTTCACAAATGTATGTTGATTGTTTATTATGTACAAAGTATTTCTGAAAATGTCATGATCTTGCTTTGCTGTCTTCAAAATATACAGTATTACAATGAATGCATTTTTTTCTGAATCAGTAACCTTTTGTAAAATCTAATTTTAACTTAATACATAGCTAAAGTACTCTGATGGCTCAAGGGTAAAGAATCCTCCGGACAATGCTGGAGACATGGGTTCAATATCTGGGTCAGGAAGATCCCCTGGCAACTTGCTCCAGTATTCTTGCCTGGGAAATCTCATGGACAGAGGAGCCTGGTGGGGTTCAGTCCATGGGGCTGCAAAAGAGTCAGACATAAACTTAGCAACAACAATAAAAGATAATGACTGTTGGCAAGAATATAGAAAAAATGGAATCTTCATGCCCTGGGAATGTAAAATGATGCAGCTACCATGGAAAACAGTATGGAGATTCCTCAAAAAAATTAAAAATAGAACTGCCACATTATCCAGCAGTTGTACTTCTCAGGATATAGCCAATAGAATTGAAATAAAGATCTCAAAGAAATATCTGCACTCCATGTTCATTGTAGCTCTGTTTTTTTAGTAGCTAAGATATAGAAACAACCCAAATGTCCATCAACAGATGAATAGATAAAAAATGTGCTTATGCAGGCAAGATAGTATTATTTAGCTTTCAAGAATAGGGAAATCCTACCATTTGCAACAAGATGAATGGACTTGGAAGACATTATGGTATGTGAGATATGTGTATCACAGAAGGACAAATAGTGCATGATTACACTGTTATGAGATATGTAAAATAGTCAAACTTATAGAAGTAGAAGATAAAATGGTGGTTGCTAGGGGCTGGAGGGAAGAGTAAATGGAGAGTTTTTATTCAGTGGTGTAAAGTTACATTTTTACAGGATGAATAAGTTCGAGAGATCTGCTGTGCAAATACAGTGCCTATAGTTAACAATAAGGTATTGTGTATTTAAAAATTTGAGAGTAGACTTCATGTTAAGTGTTTTATAACAAAAAAAGGGGAAAGATACAGGTAACTTTTCCAGATGATGGATATGTTTACCTTGATAGTGGTGATGGTATCACAGGTATATGTATATGCCCAAACTCATCACATTGTGTACATAAAAGATGTGTATTTTTTGTGCATCAATTATAGCTCAATAACACTTCAAAAAAGAGGAAAGTTAAATCTTCAAAGAACCAGATCTTTAGGCCTGTTTGGGTGTAACTCCTCAGGCAGTATTTCATGGTGAGGCATGTGCAGGGCTAGAGTTGATCTCCAAATATTCTTATTTGGGGGCTGTGTCCAGTGTGGCCATTAGTTTTATAGTGTTTTCTTTTCTTAAATAAGAACATCCTAACCTGAAAATTCATCTAACTTCTTTGTCTATAATATTCACTTGCTTGTCTATGTGCGTGCTAAGTCACTTCAGTCGTGTCTGACACTTTGCAACCCAATACACTGTGGCCTGCCAGGTTCCTTTGTCCCTGAGATGCTCCAGGCAAGAATTCTGGAATGGGTTGCCAGGCCCTTCTCCAAGGGATCTTCCTGATCTAGGAATCGAATCCCCATCTCCTGCAACTCCTACCTTGGCAGATGTGTTCTTTACCACTGAGCCACCTGGGAAGCCCATTCACTCAGTTATCTAATCTATTAACCATTTTTTTAACCCACTGAAATTCATTTTTGGTCATGGGTTCTGAATCAGACCTAACTTGTAATCAGTGAAAATATTACTCCTGACTTCTTTGGACTGAAAAGCATTTAGATCCAAGCCATTCTTTTGGTCATTTCAAAATGTATTACCATATATGTAGCAGAATGATATGAACTGCTTAGTTCTCAAATCTATTTTCAATCATTTTTTGCTCTGGACACAGGTTGATTCAATTTTCCATAAGGTAAGCTAAAAGGATATTTTTGCCTTGGATATATATATTTAGGAGGGCAGCCCAACATTTGCCGCTAATCCATTTTAAAGTTCTGTCAAAATATGATACAGGTAACAAAAATAGTAATTTAAATTTACATTATTTTTGTTACTAAAATGATGCCTTGAGCTAAAAAACAAATGACAGCAAAGAAAACTTCAAATGTTACCAAAATATAAGAGATACAAAAGTAAAAGTATCAAAAAACTTGCTTTTTCTAGATCTCTTTGAGATGTCTTTTCACCAGCTTCTTTATACTGAAAGTGAAAGTCGCTCAGTCATGTCTGACTCTTTGTTGACCTCATGTGCCGAGGTCCAGCCCCCGCAGGATCCAGGGAAACCTGAAGGAGAAACGGCGTCGGTGATTGCGATTGATTTAGAGAGAGACAGATAAGAATGTTGTAGATAAGAAAATAAGGAGAGAAGAAAAGAGGCTGATATTCCTTGGTTTATACAGAAAATCAATGAAGTCTCAAGACAAGAGACTTGCACCATCTACGTGAGGCCGCAGGTGCCTTCCCGGTCTCCCGAGGGAGTGAAGGCACAGGGCGCCTTTCCATTCAGGTCTTAGAAACCCAGGCAAATTAGTAGACAAGGCGGATCTCTGTACTCCAGATGGGAACTAGCCTGAAAGAGAGAGTAAGAGGTAGAAAATGATTGACACGAGGAGATCAAGCTGCTTTGATGAGCGAGATCCATAGCTTTATTTTTAAACGGTACTTATATACCTTTTTGTGCATAGAGGGAAATGAAAGATGCAAGGCCATACAGAGTCAGCCCAACATTCCAGTAGTTTTGCCCTCATCGAAACCATGATTTTTTTCTGCATACCTTTTCCACAAATAATGTTGTGTACCGTATCTTCTGGCCTTGGAGGCCTGTGAACATTTTATGACCCTCTTTTGATAAAGGCTGCTCAACCATAAAACTTATTTTCCCTCAAAGTGTTTTTTTAATATATTTCTAATCTATGTCAGTCTCAGAAAAATGCTAAACTGAGTTATGTTTTTCACAGAGCAAAAGTGCAGTAAGTTACAAGAAAGAACCAGTTAGCTCAGAAGTCTGATATGGTTAAATTCAAGACTACACTTGTTTCTCTTGCATTCTCACTATATTAACTAATGCATTCTGAGGTGCACAGTGGATAGGAGATATGGGAATTTAGCAACAAGCATTGGCCCAATAATGAAATCCTACACCAGCACTAGCACTACTCTAATAACTTTTAACTCTTTCAAAGGCTCTATGTTTTCAGGCTTTCTGTGCCTCTCACAGTTGGGAGGCTGTAAATAATCACATGCATAGCTATAAGAGTCTGGATACACCTGCCAAGCAAGCTAGAATGCTAACAGAGGGGGTTTGATTTGAAATATTCCTCTCATGTCCAGGAGACTTATTAGCTATAGCCCTAAGTTGATTTTCTCCAGAGAAAGGTGGTCAGGGTTAGCCAGTAAAACAGACAGATTCTGGTTTTGAGGTAGATGCTCGAGAAAGCCTAGGGAGCCCCTGGAGTTCTGAAGCCTTGCTTCTCTTCCACATGAACTTGTCATGCGTGGGATCTCCCGTCGCAGCTCGCAGCACTCATGAACCTAGCCTGCCAGGTTCCTCTGTCCATGGAATTCTCCAGGCCAGAATACTGGAGTGGGTAGCTGTTCTCTTCTCCAAGGGATCTTCCCAACCCAGGGATCGAACCTAGGTCTCCTACATTGCAGGTAGATTCTTTACTGTCTAAGCCACCAGGGAAACCCAGGAATACTAGGGTGGGTATCCTATCCACTCTCCAGCAGATCTTCCCGACCTATGAGTTGAACTGGGGTTTCCTGAATTGCAAACGGATTCTTTACCAGCTGAGCTACTAGAGAAGCCCTTTATACTGTGGGGTGAAGTAAAGATGGGCATCTATCATAAACCATAAGAATGATTAATACTCTGAGTCATATATTCCCTCATCATTTGCTCATGGCCAGATTCCTCTTGAGCCTAAAACTAAGTCCATTCCTACTCTGAGTCTGTAGCACCAAGCTCATTTGTGTAATTCATTTTGCTCTCACTGAATGCCAAGTGTGGACTAATAATCTGATCTGGAAAATAGTGAGCAGTTGTTTGGGAAAGTTGCAATTGTTCTTCTTTTGGTGTTGCTTGAATTACAAATCCAGCGGCATGGAAGGTATTGATCCAAACATGTTTGTGTCACAGAAGTAAATATCACAGAAATACCAATATTTGAATTTAAAATATGGCAGTATTGTCCGACATTCACTGCCTTTTGGCAGACAATTCAGTGAACCTGTGAATGTGTTCATGCAAATAATTGTTCATGACCAGACAGTCTCTTGACTGCTATTGTTAGCACCCACCACACAATGCCATAGCAGGGTTTTTGGAAATATCTTTTGGATTTTTCTGAATTGAACACATACACAGGGACATAGAGTAGGATTCACACTGGTTTGCATTTACTTTTGGCTCCCTGTCTGTTTCCCTCATACCTCACAGCCCGTCAATCCAAAGCACAGTTTTATAAAATGTAGAACTTCTTGTTTCAGGCAAGAGTTGTTTGATTACTGCTTCTGTAGCACTGAAGACATAGTAAAAAATCAATAATTTTCTTATTTTTAGAGGTTGCAACAATTCCAACACCACCCATCACTAAGATTGAGCAATGCGTGGGTTTCCTTAATAATGTTTTTCACTTATAAATGATCTTTTGGCAAAGACCATGAGACCACGACAAAGTCACTGGAAATCACTGAAAAAGAAAACATTTTGGTATAAAGAGTTTATGAAAAATGACACCTTGTTGCAGTTTTTCCAAGCAAATTATAACTGCCTGTCACACAGACAAGGGTTGCCATGGTAAGCAGTTTTTTGAATAGGTGAGAGATATAAAAGTAAGATAGAGCATGTGTGAAGCTGGAGGGAAAGGCAAGTTCAGGTTGCCTGGAGCAAGAATAACTTCAGTATTTAAAATAATGGGAGAACACAGCACCCTTTCTCCAAATGTGGTGCAGGCAAATATATATTTTTCACTATCTGGCAGTTTCTTTCTAACATATTTAGTGTAGGAATTGCTACTGGTTAGTGGAGGAAAAGACTAAATCAGAGAAATGTTTACTAGCAGGTTAGGATTTGTTTTTCATTGATCCTAAGGAAAATGAATCAATATTCATCTCTTTCTCTCATCTCTTCCGTGTACATCATTCTCATTGTGCCATGTGTGGAGAAGATTTTAGACATTTGGTCCTCAAGCAGTAGACAAAAAGGTTAAAAGTAAAATAATTCTAATAGATAAAGTTAGTAAGATTATTTATTATGGCACTTTTATATTTCTAATTCCCTAATTGACGAGCTCTCATGTTTACCTTGTTACTTCAGTTAATACCACTTAACAAAGTGGAGACACTTGTCCACATGGATCAATATATTTCACATTTTTGAATACTTGCATGCCCTTTCACTTCCAGGTCCTCTTTTGTCTACCTACACTCCTTCCTTCAGTTCATCTAACCCTGCAGATTTTAATAGTCTATATGCTGCTGGCTAACCCTAACCTGTAATCACAAGGAAAACAAACTTGTAGTTGCCCTTCATATTACTGGGGCCAATCATGGCGACAAGTACAGAGTATGAGAAGCTGCTCCATAGAGTGCTTGGTGGTTAGCTAGAGGAAGGGCTTCCCCAGCGGCTCAGCAGGTAAAGAATCTGCCTGCGATACAGGAGACGAGGGTTTGTTGCCTGGGTCAGGAAGATCCCCTGGAGGAGGAAATCCACTCGACTCTTCTTGCCTGGGAAGAGCCCATGGGGTTGCAAAGACTCTGATGCGACTAAGCAAGCACGCTTGACCACTACTCAAGCCTAAGAGGTAGAAGAAAAACCAACCCCTGGAACAAGGTTTCAGCTGGAGTGGGAATAGGAAATAAAGATTCCACAAGAATGCATATGTTTGCTTATGGAAATCAAGGACAAGACCCTTTGTAAAGGCTCTGGACTGGGAATATAACAGAAGGGGGCACAGTTGCATGGCTTGGATTGAGCATCAAAACTCTAGTCCACGGGAAAAGAGACCAAAGCAGTGTCCTAAGGCAGGACAAATGGACTACTAATAGATTCTATTAAAACTGGGGCTTGGAAGGATAAGATGAAGACTTAATCAAAGGGGATACTAATAAGAAAGTAAACATACCATTAATAAAACTATTAGATAAGGTCAGAGAAGTGTCAATCAGTAAACTGGCTTAAAGCTCATTCCTTGAGAATTGAACCAGAGCTTTGAATCCCCTAAGAACCTGGATTGGTATCAATGAAGGAAACTGGAATGAGCCTGCAGAAGTCTCCCCAGTCACAAAAGTGAAAGACTATGAGGAAGAGTAACGAGAAATCTGTGGCTATCTAGTAATCTACTTTCTGATATTATTTCTCTACTTATTTTTAAGTGTTATATTAAAGTTTTTCATTCTTCCGTAGTTTTAAATTGGACATCATGGTTAAACTATTAGTAAGGGAACATTTCATACAAAGATGGGCTCAATAAAGGACAGAAATGGTATGGACCTAACAGAAGCAGAAGATATTAAGAAGAGGTGGCAAGAATACACAGAAGAACTGTACAAAAAAGATCTTCATGACCCAGATAATCATGATGATGTGATCACTAATATAGAGCCAGACATTTTGGAATGTGCAGTCAAGTGGGCCTTAGAAAGTATCACTACGAACAAAGCTAGTGGAGGTGATGGAATTGCAGTGGAGCTGTTTCAAATCCTGAAAGATGATGCTGTGAAAGTGCTGCACTCAATATGCCAGCAAATTTGGAAAAGTCAGCAGTGGCCACAGGACTGGAAAAGGTCAGTTTTCATTCCAATTCCAAAGAAAGGCAATGCCAAAGAATGCTCAAACTANGTACCGAGCGGATCCTACCCGGCGGGCAGGGGAGATGGACGAGGAGCCGCGGTCCACCGAACCGACTGACCAGCGCGCACGGCCGCCGAGAGCTCGAGCGCCCGGCGACGCGCCCCTCCTTCATTAGCTTCCCCTCCACGCGGCGCTGCCTCGGAAAATAAGTTAGCAAACGGGGAGCCGTTTATCTCTTTTATCTTGGGGCCTGATCCAATTAAATAAGTGCACATTTACATTTGCATCCATCAGGCGGGAGCTCTGAGAGCCCGGGGTTTGCTCGGAGCAAATAAAAGCAGATTTCACTGGGAAAAGTGGCGTCTGGGAACGCCGGGCTCCTCCGGGCGCCGGAAACGAGCGCGGCTCGGAGGGCGGCCTTGGGGACCTAGGGCTGGGGCTTGAGGCCGACTGGAGGCCAGAGATCCCCAACGGCCCGGAGAGGCTCCGGCTAGGGCGGGGTGTGCAGCCGGAGCTGCCTCCTGGACCCCGAGGCGATCGTGTTAGGCCACAGCCTGGGCCCCACCTGGTGCCTGGGACCCAAGTCGCATTTAGAGCGAAAACGAAAAGGAGAACCGCTCCGGCCTGGTCCAAAAGGGAGACCCGCGGGGTGGGTCTACGGACAGTCCGACAGCTTTGGCCAGTTTAGGGGGATGAGCAGGGGGCAAGATCCAGGTCCGGCCGATTTCCCTCCTATTAGGCGGCCGAGAGGGAAAGGAATGTGAAGAGCCAAGCAGAGGGCGCGCCTCCCGCTGTCCCCCAACGTCCTGGCCCGAGGGGAGACCCGGGGACACCTTCAGGAGGGGTAGAGGGCATGTCCAGGTGAGCACCTCCAGCTTTGCCACGCCGACCTCTTTAAACATTCGCTCTAAACCGGGTTTGAAGAATTCGAGGGTAGTTTTAGCAGCAAAGATGTCTAATCCACAGGCCAAAAGATAGAAATGAACTTTGGGGGCCGCGGCTGCGTGGTAGACCCCGCTACATGCCAAACCGCAAATAAAAAACTGTGCGGGGGCCCAGAGATCGGGCGTGGGAAGGCCCGCAGAAACGGAATGCATGCCCCTAAAGCCAAGCAGGAGCACCTGAAATGCCCGGGCTGCGCGCGGCGGCGGCCCCCACCAGCAGGCTGCTCCGGCCGCCCACAGATTGCTCAACTGGCTGCCGCTGGTTTGTGAAGGCTGTGCCCCAGCCGTGGCAGGCATCTGCAGGGTTAATCCTCTTTTGGTCGCAGGCCATGCTTCCTGAATCCCCAGTGTTAACTGGGTTCTGGGTCCCAGGCCGGGGCGAGTGGGATGGCGGGGGCAGTTTACATTTGACCCTCTTGGGGTCCAGAGCTAAGGACCCTGCGGCGGGGGGTTGGGGAGGGGGCATGGCCGGGTGTCGCCTAACTCCTCCTCTCTGCAAGCCGCAGGGCGCTCGGGGACCAGTAGGCGGCGCCCTTCCTGAACTGCATCCGCCTGCGTCTCCCTCTTGGGAGCGCCAGCACATTCCTTTCAGTTTGGGCGCTTTGCAAGGGCTTTATTTTGTGTCTCCGCCCGGGGTTGGCAGCTTGTGAGGCGGGACAGGTGGGCTGGTTGGCCCCGCCCGTTCTGAAGCCGCACGCACGACCACCTTACCCTAGCCCCTCAATCTTCCAGGTTCCGAGAGCTGCGTACATCTCGGGGGAAATGAGAGGGCCCCGAGGGGGTTGCAACCAGGAGCCCTGGATGAAGGCTCCTCACCCAGGCCTAAGAACAACAGTTCGGGCACTGGCCCGCGGCTCCGAGGAGTGGGGAGGAAAAGAGGCCCTTTCTGCAGCCTCAACCTCTCTGAGCCCTCGGGGACTGGGCTGTTGGCTTCTCACCCCGAATCCCAGAAGCTGATTCCGCCGCTCACAGAGGGGAAAGGGGAAGAAACTCAGCGGGTCTCGGGTTTGGAGCTCCCTGGGTGGTGGTGGCGGAGGCTGACTGCAGGGACCCCACTCAGTGATCCCGCGGCCTCTGTTGCTGGACTCAGCAACTCTTTTGCGAGATTCAGCGACTCCTAGTCACCCTTAGTGCCAGGCTAGCCTCTGTTTGGGTCCTGAAACCAGCGCAGCCAAGCGCAGGTGACAAATGCCGCGCAACCCCAGCACCGAGGTGTTTTGGGCGCTGCTTCGCATCGCGTAATTTGCGCGCCCCAGTTCAAGTGTGCGAACAAACCTGTGGCACAGGCCGGAAGGCTTCCTCCCCGCCCCACCGCCCCTTGCAAAGAGCATCGCCTTCGACAAGGCCCAAGATGTGGCCAAGCAGAGGCTCAGAGGCTCTAGGAGGGACTTGGAACCTTACAGACAAGCTACTACTTCTGGGATTAAACGCGGGAGACATGTCTTAACCGCACATACCTCGATCCGCCCGGCAGGCAGCCCCCAAATTGAAAAGTCTCTACAAACCAGAAAAAACACTGGTCAGCGAACCCCAGCTCTGGAAAGGAGAAAACCCTAAACTTAATTTGGGGCTTGTACTTAGGGCGAAGTACGCAAAGAAAACTCTACAGGCCAAGGGTAGGAGGGATGAGGGCAGGAGACAGCAAATTTGGGCATCAGCCTGCCAACCTCTGGCGGTTTCGCTGCCCAGCTGGAGGCGCTTCCCGCAGCCCCTCGTTGGGGAGAAATGCCCAAACGAACCCTCNTGCTGAGTTTTCCAAATTTGCTGGCATATTGAGTGCAGCACTTTCACAGCATCATCTTTCAGGATTGTACCATTATGTAAACTTAATGAATTCATAGAGAAGATAACATGAAGGACCTGATATCCAAACCTCAAATTTGGTCTTATTTATAGTTTTTGTTTTTAATATTTGTTTTAGTAATTTGTCATTTATCTGCTTTTAATTCAGTAGTGAACTTTACAATTGATGGCATCTTTGATTAAAAAAATTATTACAGAGTCAGAAATCTTCTCTGAGAAGGGTCTTTTTTGCCCAAACGAACCCTCAACAACAGTAGTGGGTTTACATGTAGCATATACCATCCTGGGCTAGGCTATTCACATCATGTGTGCTGAAGCACGGCCTTCTCTTCTGGATTTACACTCTGAAAAAGACATTGTCTCTTCATCTCCACCTGAAGGAACAATAAATAGGGCCCCTTCCCCAAGCAATCAGAATTTGCTGTTCATATTATGGAGTTTATGGTATAGACATTCACATTGTGATGGACGGAAAGAAAGAAAGATTCCTAGGGGATGTCTATGACTGATTTGTTTTTGTATTGACTTTCGAAGTGTAAACTATGATAGAAGAGTTTGTCTTTCTTTCTAAGATATGTGTTAACGTGCCCAAAGGCTAGTAAGCAAATTGAGTGCACTTAATATGCCTGATAAATAAAGGCATGAAACCACCAATTTTGTTTAAAAAAAGAAGAGTTTGCTTATTTTTCTAAAAATGAAAACTTTTCCATAAATGAAGACTGAAGAAACACAGTCTGACATACACCGAAGTAGGAAATAATAGGAGAACAATTCTGATTATGCAGAAAAGAATATGCAGGTCATTTACTGGGTGGTTTTGTGCCNTTGCTTATTTTTCTAAAAATGAAAACTTTTCCATAAATGAAGACTGAAGAAACACAGTCTGACATACACCGAAGTAGGAAATAATAGGAGAACAATTCTGATTATGCAGAAAAGAATATGCAGGTCATTTACTGGGTGGTTTTGTGCCACTCTCCTTACATACTGTTGGCCATTTTCATGTGAGAAATTAAGGGGCAAAGGATTGGGAAGAGACATACTTTTGGGCAACAAGTACAGTACAGAACCCCCTGAAACTACTGAGCCTAAAATCTATGTGTTCAATGAAACGAGTAAGGAAAGATGATGGCACCCTGAGTGCCCTGCTGATTACTCTGTGAAATTAGAACCCACTGTCTGTATCAACTCATTCTTTTTTCAGTTTTGAGTGAAACTGAGTCAGGAATTGATCCGGTCAACTAGGGCTTCAATGGATGTATCTTTTCATTCTGGTTCAATCCCTATACCTTATAGATCTGGAAAAGGGAGAATATTTTTACTTTGTTTTCATCAAGAAGTATGTCCAAGTATGAGTTTTAGAAATAATTTTATAAATTATTTTAGTATGTATTCTATATTTAATACTAATATCAAATATACATGAAAACAAAGCAGCTGTATCACTTAGCTTCTGAGTTATATTACCAGGTATTCATAAGTCCAAGGTCACAGCATTATGGTATTATGTCCCACAGGTGGCAAGAAAGCATGCTAGTGAAACACAGAACTGGGGGGATGAACCATTAATACCAATGGTATTTCTTTGGCTTTTGAAGGATGATATTCTCCCTGACATTGATGTTTTCTGATGTGGGAGATGGGTCCTTCTTCGGGTTTAGACTGAACATGTTCATGAAGCCAAAATTAAGCTTGAGCTTTGAAATGACAACCCTGTGTGACAGAGAGGAAAGCTCAGCCTTATCCTGTATGACTCCTTGAGTGTCAGCAGCCCATCCCAAAGAGACTCAGTGCAAAAATGTGTGAGGGCTCAGCCACAATTGCTATTATCTTGGAAAACATATCGAAGTACCTGTATTTGCTAGTATACTGTTCAGCCATTCATTCAATAAGGTTTAACTGAAAATCCACATTTTACAAAATACAGTAACACGTGAGTGACGAAGACACAGCCATTTATGTTGGATTTGAATCCAATATGTTAAGACTGATATATGTTTTGTGTGTGTAGATTTGATCTAGATTATAATTTTATTTCTTAGTGCTATGGTAAGAATAGATTTCCAGAGAAGTATCAGTTAGCATTCATTAATTCTAGTGGGTAACTTCCACTTTTTACAAAATTCCTAGTTATTGCTAAAGGCAAGTTTTCATTTCTGCATCTTCATGGAACTCAATATGACTGTGAGAAACCTAAATCTCTTCACAAAACAAATTCCATAAATAATGCTTTGCTTTAGTTCTACCAGTTCCTCTTTATACAGTATTTCTGAGCCCTTTCTAAGAGTGTGTTGTTGAATGTATTTTGTGTGAGAAATCTGGATGAATCACTGTTTTAGAAAGTGACACTTAAAGCTCTTGCTTTCATTATTATTACTGGTTTGGGCAAAAGATCCAAGGTTATTGAATTAAAATGAACACAGATCCCTTTATCAAATGATAGTAAAAGGTTTTTTGTTATACTGTATATTCAGAAATGCATGCATGTGTAACAAAATGGAAGACTTTTTAGTTTTACATTCTGTAAATTCCAAAAGTAAATTCACGTTCTTTGAATTCATTGTCTCTCAAAGTGCTATCATGCTTACTTTTTTCCTTCATATTATTCTTCTCTACTTTGCTTGCCTAAAAGCCCAGCTTTGGTCTTTGACCTGGCAATACAGAGTTTATTTCCCACCTGCAATATAGTGAAAAAGCACAGTCCAAAGGTTTGATGTCAGGGGTCTGGATTGTTTCCTTGTCTTCAAAATGGTTATGATAGTGTCATTCTTGTTCATGAGGATTAAATGTGATAATGGATGTAAAATTATATGTAGCTATAAAGTGGTTATAAATATAATTTATCAGTCTTATTGCAGCTTAATTAGAGGTGAAGGTGCTTCCTCAAATTCTTTGGAAACTTCTAATAGATTAGAGACAGAACTTCTTCCATTCAGTTACAAAAATGTTTGGTGATATTACTGTGATTTTTATGTTTCATTCCTGTATGTGGAACCCTAACTAAATCTACAGATCGTATTTTCACTTATAATCCCCATGTGTTTGATGATAGGAAATCCCTGTTTGTCTTTAACAGAAGGATAATTATTTCTGCTAGGATGTAGAGTGTGATGTTTGCGAATCTTAAGTGTTTTACTGTGTGCTTGAATTCTAACAATGGAAATAGAAGAATGGTAGGGATTTCAAGATGTATTCCGAGGAGTGATCAGACAAACATGCTTTTATGCCATTTCCATCATTTTGAATTTTAAATCACCTTTTAAAGGGCACTAACGCATTCTTGCAAAATAGTCTACTCTCCAATTAATGTGCCCAACATGACAATAAGACCGGTTTCAGCTTGGCTAAGCAAACCAGTCAACCAGGAGTGTGTGACTTGAGGACTTGGAAAGCTTGTCCGAGTCCACATTTCTTTCCCCTGCCTCCTCTGGGGGCCCTTTTAACAGCTTACATATGATTAGGCCAGTTAATCCACCTAAAACAAATGGATAGAAGTTTCTATCAAAACCCTCCTACTACTTGTAACAATATGAAATCATGCTTATATTCCCACATCTAATTGCCATATGAAATAATAGCTGTGCATTTCTTAATCTAGATCACTGCTTTCCAATAGAAATGTATTGTGAGTCACATATATAATTAAAATTTTTCTAGTAGCCACATCACAAAAAAGTAAAAAAAAAAAACTGAAGTGAAATCAACTTTAACATACTTTATTTAACCCACAATATCTAAGATATTATCATTTAAATATGTAACCAGTATAACATTGTATGTTATTTTACAGTTCTGTGCACAATATCAAAATTCAATGTGTATTTTATACTAACAGCTCATTGGAATTTGGACATTTCAAAATTGGTGGTCGCATATGGCTAATGGTTACTAAATTCCACAGAGCTGGTCTAGATCATGAGAATTCTTACCTTGATAAGCCCACTTCAGGACATTTACTGATAAACAAAAGGTTTCTTCTTTGTCTCCTTATTTTCCAGATCTTGCACGTGTTTAAGATGCATTACATTTTATAAGAGTAGACTGCAAATGGTAGTGATGAGAAATGCCAGGTTTTATTACAATAAAGTGTCATAAAATGAAACGACTTTATGTTTTCTATCAAAAAGTAAATAATGCTTGCTTGGAAATATGGGCATCAGATTTTCCAAAGGACAATTGAAGAGCAGGGTACAAGAACTAACCAGTTATGTACTTTGAGAATGTACAAAGTACTGTGCTGTGCTGCGCTTTTCACTCCATTGCGTCCAGCTCTTTGCAACCCAATGGACAGGAGGGGCTACAGTCCATTGGGATTCTCCAGGCAAGAATACTGGAGTGAGTTGCCGTGCTCTCCTCCAGGGGATGGATCTTCCCAACCCAGGGGTCAAACCCAGGTCTCCCGCATTGCAGATGGGTTCTTTGCCATCTGAGCCACCAGGGAAGCCTCCAAAGGTAGAGATGTGCTATTTCCCAAGTTCCTATAGACAAAAACAGTGATTTTTGAACTACAAGAAATGTTAAGTCATAGTGCAAAATAGTCCTTTGTGGTGTTCTTATCTGAAAAATGCTTATTAAATGCCTGCCTTCAGTGGGTTAAGACTGAACATTGCACCAGTAAGGATTGGTCCTGCCAAAACAGGCCACAGGGATGTAAAGGTATAGAGATTTAGAGGTTTTCTAAAATGCCCACCTCTCTCACCTCAAAAATGGTTTTCTATCTCAACTTTCTATTGTTTGGGGAAGCTTTTCTTTTCCATCCCCTCTGTTTATTAAATTTGGCATAATCTTAAGGCAATAGGAAAATGAGTAGGAAGACTACAGTGTTGTCCAGAAAAATCTTTCATATCCATGTAAAGTGAAATGTAGGCTTAATATTTCTTTAGGCTTTCCTTGTTCTAATATATAACGTCTTAAAGCCTTAATGGATATCACGTGAGCACAGACACAGAGATAGTATGACAAAAAAATATCCTTAGCACTGTTGATATATCTGGAGCTGGAGTGAGTTTTTGGTCCAGGAATTTCTTGGTGGATGGTGTCAGAATCACCAAGAGCATCTTCTTTGTCTATAATGTGGTAACTTTTGGGGATTCATCTGCCCATAAAAAGGGGTATATTCTGTTCCTATATCTCAAAGCATTTAAAAACTTATTAATATATACTGATAACTATTATTAAATATATACTATTATTAATTATTAATAAATATATACTAATAATTATTATTATCATTTAAAAACATATTATATACATAGATTTTAGTAGTCAATCAAAATAAAATTGCATCAATATAACATGCTATATATGGATATATAGATATGTATAGTAATTCACCCTTATTTGGAAAGTTAGTCTATTTATTCCTTTAAAAACTATGAAAATATTGATTCACTATCTTTTGCTTAATTTAACATGTATAATTATCACTTGGCACGCATGAGAAGTATTGATGCCCAGAAATTCAAATTCAGTAGGTACAAAACAGGCTCAAGAATCTGAACGCGTTCAAGATCTCTCAGAGGATCGTGAAGATCATTGTTAAAAAGGCATGCCTCCATTTAGATGGAGACCAATCAGAACTATCTATACCCATGTAGGGATTGCTACTTCAGATGATCAATTAGTGCCAGCAATGCTGATAAGCTTATGATGAAGCTAGTTAATAAGTGTTAGTACTTTGTCTAGGCAAGATTTGATTAACTGGTGCTTTTAATATTTTGAAATACTGTACTGCCTAACTCAGGCATTCAGCACCTTAAAAATCAATAAATAATTTACATATTGGAAAGAGCAATGAAAATGTTTAGCATAATAATATCACAATCATTGGTCATTAAAAATCCTTGTCTCTTTTTAAGTGCTAACTATGAAAGCAGAAACAAGTTTAGATACCGTTTCTAAATATAAATTAGCCCTCTCAGAGAGAGCCCATTTTATATTTGCTAAAGTATTCCTTAACTTACATTATTAAAGAAATACTCATTGTTTGAAATGAAAAATTACCCTTTCACTTACTAAAAAGGGTAACATCTTCTTTCTTTGGGTATATTATGCAAAAATATTTGTGTGATAGATTTTATCAGGCCAGCTCCATCTGTCAACAGGTACTTTTAAGTATTTGCTTCTAGGCAGAATTGGTGACAGGCTCTGATAATTTGATCTTATTCCAATGAGCAGAAAAACCACATTGAAACTGGAAGCTGCAGATGTATTTTAAAGCCTCATAGTTTAACACTCCTGGACCTTCATTTATTTCAAAATTTAAATTTTATTAACCTTTTAGTAATCATATGTGATGAGAAATTATTTCATATATGTCATGGTGGAGGCAAGAGTCATAAGGATTGAATATTGATGGGAAAAATAATTCTGCATTTCTCTATTACAGAAACTCATAATCCTTACTGTTCTCATAAAAGAAAATGGAAATTAAACTATACTTGTGATCAAAATACAATATTAAATACTCAGTACACAAATTCTAACCATAATCTATAGTATGAAGATAATTATTATCAAAGTATTTCATTTCTGTATACATAAGAAGCATGCATGAATGCTTTTACATAATTCAAATGTAAAATTTTATGTGCTGTTTTAATAAACCTCAGCTCTAAATCAGAAAAGTTGTCATTCACTTGTATTTTCACCTTGTTAGTGTTATATAAACAACTGATAAATTGTTTTAATTGATTTGAATGATTTGGGGCATTTAGATCCCCAAGTTTTTACTGTTACAAATAATGCTGTTAAATACCTTTATATGCTTATCATTATCTGCATTTCTGTAGGACAGACTTTATGAGTATGGCAAAAGTATCAATATTTCTCTGTAACTTAATATGTATTATCATATATACTGTTACACAATAATATATATTGCCTCATATACACAGTATCTTTGCTTTCCACAAAGATTTTGCCAATTTAAATTTACTCCCCAGTGTTTTGAAGTTCTGGACTCATCACACCTCAGGAGAACACTGAATTTCAATACATTTTTGTGTGAGAGACTACTATTCCAGTGGTCTTTAAAAGCTGCAATTAAATGAGGTCAAAAGGAAGAGTCTGACTTAATCTGTGAAAAATATGACTTTACTGTTAATTAACTGACCCCAAAGCTTGGTGATATTTTTCCTGATTAGCTCCTAGACCCTGAACTTTTCCTTGTGCTTAGGGAAGTCAGGCTAATAGGGAACATGTAATGACAATCACTAATTGCATCAGGTATTTCAAATCAGAGGTCTAGTCATTGCCCATTTTCCTTTTTGTTTTTTAAAACTTGCAGTTTTCTGAGGGGTTGGCTGTACCAGTTATTATCTCTTTGCCCTTATCATATTTCATGAAAGACACATATACACAGAGACATATGCCAAAGATTAACTGGATCAAGGGCATCTTTGGATTGCCAGAATATGATATACAGTATCTAGTGTTTAAGTTCATATTATTATTTATTGAAAACCCTTTCTCTCATGGCCATTTACTTAATATGTGGAGCTTGATGTGGGGATTATATGGGGGAAAGGCTTCTTTCAATTATTCGACACATCAAAACTGAGAGGTTTAAAGTTGTATAAAATTATTGAAACTAGTAAATACATCTGGTTAGTCTGCATTGTGATTAGCTTCATCCATGTTGTCTTTGTTGTTCTGTTGCTCAGTCATGTCTGACTCTTTGCGGCCACAAGGACTGCAGCATGCCAGGTTTCCCTGTCCTCCCAGAGTTTGCTCAAACTCATGTCTGTTGAATCAGTGATGCCATCCAACTCTCTTGTCGTCTGTCATCCCCTTCTCCTGCCTTCAATCTTTCCCAGCACTGGGGTCTTTTCCAATGAGTCGGCCCTTTGCTTCAGGTGGCCAAAGTATTGGAGCCTCAGCTTCAGCATCAGTCTTTCCAATGAATATTCAGGGTTGATGTCTTCTTGGTCTATAAACAGATTTTGTTGGTGTTTACCACGTGTCTGCCCTGACATCCCCATAGGATTTGATCTGGTATGTTTGGGAAGACTTAACTGAATGGTCTTTAAGTTAACCTGAGGAAATTGTGTTAATCAATTTATCATGATTCTGAAAGCTCTTAACAGAAACTGTGCAAGGTACTAAATTGAAGGTTTATGTATCCAACTGCCTACTTGATGTCTTTACTTGAATACCTCATCTCAGACATCATGAACCTTTATTCCTAAACCTCCTTCACCACTTCACCTCCCACTTTAGGGATCCTGCTGTTGGCAACTTTAGCATCTTAAATTTTAGTCCAAAAACCCTGTAGTCATTCTTGACACTTCTCTTTCTCTCATATCTGTCACCAGATGCATCAATGAATCCCATTAGTTCTGCTTTCAAAATAGTTCCAGAAGCTATCTTTTCTTATCATTTTCACTCCTACCATCATCTTCCAGCTGAATTGTTATGAGACAGATCATGCCAATCCCTTCTCAAAACTCTGCAATTCACTGCTCATTGTTTTGCTGAGAGTAAGTAAAAAATCCCTAAGGTGACCCTGCCACTCTTTTCACCTCTTTTCCTGCATTGATCCTCTTATTCACTTCACTTTGGAGTATTCGGCTCTCTCTTCTTTACCTCTGCATTGGGGCCTTTGTACTAGTGGTTCTCCCTGCTGAGAATGCTCTTTCTCAGATAGCCACCTGTCTAAACTCTCACTTTCTTCATTTATTTTTTTCCAGAATGTCATCATCTTAATAAGATCTGGTTTGACCACCTTGTTTAATTGCAATCCCAGCACTTCAGGTCCCTCTTACTCTGCTCTATGTCCAGTATTTTTCTAAAGCACTTATTACTTTCTAGACTACCATAATATGCTTATTTACTATTTCTGTTTTTTTTTGTTGTTGTTTCTCCCACCAAAAGCTAGCCTATTAATATCTGAGAGAAAAGATTTTTGCTTGCCTTCTTCAATAATGATAAGCCCAAGAGTCTAGGACAGTGCCTTGTACATGAAAAGGAACTGAATAATATTTAATTATTATTATCAGGTGGCCAAAGTATTGGAGGTTCAGCTTCAGCATCAGTCCTTCCAATGAATATTCAGGGTTGATTTCCTTTAGGATTGACTGGTTTGGTCTCCTTGCTCTCCAAGGGACTCTCCAGAGTCTTCTTTGGCACCACAATTCAAAAGCATCAATTCTTCAGTGCTTAGCCTTCTTTATGGTCCAGCTCTCACATCCATACATGACTACTGAGAAAAAAACATAGCTATGACTAGGCAGATCTTTGTCGGCAAAGCGATGTCTCTGCTCCTTAATACACTGTCTACGTTTGTTGTACCTTTTCTTCTAAGGACCAAGCATCTTTTAATTTCATGGCTGCAGTCACTGTCCATAGTGATTTTGGAGTCCAAGAAAATAAAGTCTGTCACTGTTTCTACTTTTTCCCCATCTGTTTGCCATGAAGTGATGGGAGCAGAGCCATGATCTTAGTTTTCTGAATGTTGAGTTTTAAGCCAGTTTTTTCACTCTCCTCTTTCACCTTCATCTAGAAGCTTTTTAGTTAACCTTCAAGTTAACAAGGGTATAACTAGACTCTGATGCACAGCCCTATCTTCTCCTAATTCTTCTTTCCTATCTGAGAATTGTCACCAACCACCATTCAGTTGTTCAAGCGAAAAAAACTGGAGCCCTCATCTGGAGCCCTCTCTCTTTCACATCTGAATCCCAAATTAAACCATTATGAAACCATTGAACTTTATCTCAAATGTATCCCAAATCCAAACACTTTTTAAGAAAACCACTACAACCATCTCTGGTCACAAAGATGGCTTTAGTAGTCTTCTACCTGTTCTCTTTGCTTCTATTCTGGGTCTTATAATTCAGTGTCTACATAGAAGTTACAAATCAGGCTGTGATGCACCTTTGCTGAACTCTATGAAAGTGTCCCATTGTATTAAGAATAATTCTGCAATCATTACTGTTTTCTTTAAGATGCATGTGATGCATTCCTTTCTACTTTGAAATGTCTTCTCAAACTCTATCACATTTACTACATTTGAACCACCTTGATCTTCTTTCTGTTTTTAAACTGAATAAACGGTTTCTTTCCCTAGGGGACGTGTAGCTGATGTTCTTCTGCCTGGACCAGTCTTTGTTACTTCTGATGAGCCCAAACATTAACCTCTTAGAAAGTAATTCCCTGACCATTACTCTAAAGAAAACTCCCTCTCCCCACCCTTGTCACATGTTTTCATGTGACAGAAACACCCTTCAGATGTTTTCTGTCCCCAGGCCACAATGATGATACAAACTACACTAGAGCACAAACTCTAGCTTCCTCATTCATTGAGGTATTTACATTGCCTTGTATAATTTCAGGCACTTAGATGGGGTACAACAAACATTTTTGAACAGATGAATGGATAAATAGATTAAAGAACAACTAAATAAATTAGCTACAGTTAAAGAGCCTCTTGATGGAAGTAAAAGAGAAGAGTGAAAAAGTTGGCTTAAAGTTTAACATTCAAAAAGCTAAGATCATGGCATCTGGTCCCATCACTTCATGGGAAATAGATGGGGAAACAGTGGAAACAGTGTCTGACTTTATTTTGGGGGGCTCCAAAATCACTGCAGATGGTGAGTGCAGCCATGAAATTAGAAGATGCTTACTCCTTAGAAGGAAAGTTATGACCAATCTAGACAACATATTGAAAAGCAGAGGCATTACTTTGTCAACAAAGGTCCATCTCATCAGAGTTTTTCCAGTAGTCATGTATGGATGTGAGAGTTGGACTATAAAGAAAGCTGTGCGCCGAAGAATTGATGCTTTTGAACTGTGGTGTTGGAGGAGACTCTTGAGAGTCCCTTGGACAGCAAGGAGATCCACTCAGTCCATTCTAAAGGAGATCAGTCCTGGGTGTTCATTGGAAGGGCTGATGTTGAAGCTGAAACTCCAATATTTTGGCTGCCTGATATGAAGAGCTGACTCATTTGAAAAGACCCTGATGCTGGTAAAGATTGAGGGCAGGAGGAGAAGGGGACGACAGGATGAGATGTTTGGATGGCATCACTGACTCAATGGACATGAGTTTGGGTAAACTCCGGAAGTTGGTGATGGACAGGGAGGCCTGGCGTGCTGCAGTCCATGGGGTCGCAAAGATTTGGACACGACTGAGCAACTGAACTGAACTGAACTGAAGCATTTTACTGGTTGAGCATTTATTCAGTTTAAGAACTTTACTAAATAAGATATTTTCAGGAAGTTATAATATCCTTTTAATACATATATTTGAGACCTGGGCCAGTTTATTCACTTCTACGGTACTTGGACATTTCTGGTTTTCTTTTTTTTCTTTTACAGATAGATGGACTGATATATGAGTGATTGTCAAACATTGCTGGTGTTCTCCACATAGGGTCATTCATTCTCTATTCAGAATAACTAAAGAAAGTCTTGGCTCAGCTCCAACCATTTGGCCACACTTTATGAACAGAACCAATTTGATTGTATAAGAGAACAAAGTAATGTGCACAGGACTATTTATTTGGCTTCTTTCTTTTGTTGAGATATATGGTCCTTTGCTTTCTTAGTGTGAGAGAACTATGATACTAATATTAACTGAGTCCTTTGGGGAATACAAAATGAAAATTTTACAAAGAGAACCAAGAAGCAGGTTGTCATTTGGATAGATCTTCACTATTGAGTCTTTGGCCAGAAATCTGGACAGACCTGCCGCCGCTGCTACTAGGTCGCTTCAGTCGTGTCCGACTCTCTATGACCCCATAGACAGGAGCCCTGGGATTCTCCAGGCAAGAACCCTGGAGTGGGTTGCCATTTCCCTCTCCAATGCATGAAAGTGAAGTCGCTCAGTCGTGTCTGACTCTCTGCAACCCCATGGACTGCAGCCTACCAGGCTCCTCCATCCATGGGGTTTTCCAAGCAAGAGTACTGGAGGGGGTTGCCATTGCCTTCTCCTTGGATAGACCACTGCCACAAAATGTTTTATTTTCATTTTTTTCAGAGAAGTGAGCCCAAATAATGTCACTCAGATTTAAATAACGCATTTTATTTAATGAGCAGGGAGACTTAAGACTGTATTTAACTTATCAGTGATGATCACCCTCCTAGTAGAGTGAGCCCAACAAGAGACATGACAATATTTTAACTAGAACTATTCATTAACTATCTGTAAAAGGGAAGGATAATTAAAATAATCAAAGGCAAACTTGCCAGAATACTGCAAGGGTGATCAGAGAGCCTAGATTTATCAGATGAAAGAATATGGCTACTCAGAAGTTACTGTTACCCAGAGGCTGGGATGAAACACATATTGGTGAGACAGAAAATTTACCACAAGTGACTGAATAGAAACATGAAAGAAAACAGGCTCAGCATCCAAGCCTAGACCTAATTGCATAGAGGAACTATTCCATGAAATGCAATTAAACTTCCAAGGAGATCAAAGCATTCTTCCACAAGGGAGGTGTAAGAGCAAAGAAATATTCCTCTTATAACTAAGAAGTATTACCAAAATTTAGAGGAAAATCCAGAATGTCTCTTGAGACCAAAAAATAGTGAAATGAACACATAAAATAGGTTATTTGTTATGATGGCAAAAGCATAAAACATAAATAAATGCAATTAGCCCAAGATACTCTAGCTGGTAATATAAATTACCCTGCATTGTAACTAAATGTCATCTAAAAGCATCTTTATAATAATAGTTACTTCATTTTATAATATTTTTGAAAATTAAATTTACAACACTGAGTGGAAATGATTTATAATTCTCTATTGTGCTCAAATATAGACACAGTATTCACAGACAACTGTGCATCTGCAATGCTATTCTTTTGAGTTGTTTGAAACACAAGAAAGACAATGAAGTTCACTATTCCAAAGTAAAAAGGAAGAACATACTTTGTACATAGAACATAACCAGTTACGCCTTCCCCACTGAGAGTTTTTCTTACCCAAAATGCTGGTTAATTTGGATTTGATTTTTGTTTCCAGCTTTTTCCTAGTAGCAAAGAAAACAAAAGGCAGGTAGAACTACAAATTTTGTTGTTGCTTGTTTGTTGCCAAAGAAGCCTAGGAAAGCTGATAGAAATTAGGAAACCCAGAAGATGATTCTGTTAGGAGCAAGGTGTTGGGTGCGTGATGGTTATAATTCAGTAAGAACTATGAGAGGGTGTGTACCACGCATTGTGACCTTAAGACCACCCTACCTCGGATTGTGTATGTTGCTTTCGGGATGCCCAACTCTGTGACCCTAGGGACTGTAGCCCACCAGGTTCCTCTGTCCGTGGGATTCTCCAGGCAAGAATACTAGAGTGGGTTGCCATTCCCTACTCCAGGGGATCTTCCCAACCCATGGGTCGAACCCACATCTCTTACATCTGTCTCCTACATTGGCAGGCAGGTTCTTTACTGCTGGTGCCACCTGGAAAGCCCCAGATTGTATATAAAGGAGTTAAAAGATATCCATTCAATTTTATCTCACAGGTTAAAATATATTTTCCCAAGCCTCTCAAACAATTACATGACTTTGTATCTGAGGCCAGTGAGGATCCTAAAGCAGGAGGTAATAGTACTAAGTCACAAAATCAGAAAGGCATGGGAAACAAAAGAAAACTAACCTCTTAACATTTTTTTTTTCAATAGAGCACTTTCAAGTATTTTGTTAAAATCACAAAAAGGAATATTTTATAGGAAGCATGAGATTCTAAATATAAATAAACTGGACCATGGCTAAGGAATGATCTATAGTTGTTGATTTTCACTTTATATATTTTGCCATCTTTTTTAAATGCATGTTTATAAGAATTTTAATAGATTAACATGAGATTTCTAGTTTTTTTTTTCCTTCAACAAAGAATTTTCTTCTTATAAAGCTAATGGGGGACAAAATGTTCCTGATAGAAAGTAGGCTAATGTCATGATTTTCCAAAGGAAAGAATTTTCAATCAATAGTTGGCATACATGTTTAATAAAAACAAGCATTCCCTATCCCGAAACACATTACTTTTCTCTTACAAAATTTCTCAACAGGTGAATAAGAATCTTTCTATTCTGGCAAATTGGTTATTTATGGGGAAACAAAAGACAACCTAGCAAATTAAGATTTTTAATTTTAGACTTTAACTTTTAGTAACAACAGAACAGTGAGGTTTTAATTTGACATTTCCTTGAACTCTTCCCACATTAATGGTACTGATATCTACTTTGACTTTTCTATTTCCGTTTTTAAATTTTGTCATATTTTGTTTAAACCATTTAAACATCTTTTTCATAAATTTAATTAAAAATAATTATAACACATTATGGATGACACACAATGATTGAAAGTAAAGTAAATAGGGACAGCATTTCATAATATTTACAGGAAGTCACAGCACCGCACAAATGGAGAATTTTTTTCCCAATTCATTCTGCTTACTTGAAAAAAAAAACAACAGGTGCAGACCTTGTGTAATATGTACTGTCTTTTATATTCAAGGGTTAAGATTAAGAATATGTTGATATTTACTTTTATAAGTATAAAGAGACACTAGAAAGATACCAACAGCAAACAGAAGATGGACCAGCAAGAGGAATGCATATAGAGATCTCGGATTCAGAGGAAATCTTAAAGCTGCCAGTAGAGCAGCCAGTAACGTCCAAAAAACATCCTGTAAGAGGGTAGTGACCCTGTGCTTGGAGTGAACTTAGAGTGATGGTAGATGTAAAGTTTATGAACTTAGTAATAAGGGGGTTTAAAGGCAAAAATAGAGTCCCAGCACACTGGTAGGATGCTGTTCTGTGGAACATGCATGGAATTTCAAGAGAATAAGAGTGCCTGGAGAAGGGGGTCCCTGACTGATCCTTGGTATGAAGGAGCTGAGAGTGATAGAGCCCCATTATTGAATGGTAGCATGCTAAAGTCCATGTAGAATAAAGTGTATTCAGTATCTTTTCAAACTTGAAGTGAAATTATTTTGTTGTCTTTGTAAAATCTTGAGTTAGAATATAATGCAATTAGGTATACAATGTAGTAGATAGGTATTATTGTAGAAATGATGTAGTAAGAAAAATTAACCACATTCTCCCTCTATGGAGTAGGCAATCAGTGAATAGAAACATTTATTCAAATAAATAGAAACATTTATTAAACATTGCCACAATCCAAAGGATGACAGAGAAATCAGTCATTGCAAACTAGAGTAGTTTCTGTTCTTCATTTTCTAAGCTTTCTGTTAGAGCAGAAAAGACCAAATACTTCTCAGAAGGCAATAGGGATCCATTGACTCTAAGGGTAAGAATGTCTGCTTGAGGATGCATATGATCATTTTTTTCCTCAAAAATAGTATACTATTTCTGATTTTTTTTTATGTTTGAGAGACAACTTACCTCCAATAGTCAGATATTCAAAAATAATTATCAAGAATGCCTCCCTTACAGGTTGAGAAGACCAGAGAAATGTGATATTTCATTGATATAAAGGATGCAAATTGCCTGATGGTGGGGTTGTCCCAAGATGCTTGAAAAAGTGAATGTTGTAGACCAGCCTGAGAATGTGAGAGAGGTACTGAGAATGTGAGGGAGGCAAGCCAGGTTAGAAGTGCAGAAGCGTATGGGGTACCCTAGCTTTGTGAAAGAAAAGATTATGTTTTCGAGTACCTTCTGTTGTTCCCTGGTGAACTGGGTCCAATTCTTAGTTATCAAATTTACTGACAGCTATAAAGCCTTGTCTTTTCTTTTCTTAGAAACTTGGAAGAGGGCAGGATGGCACAAGGAAGACAGATTTCTTCCAACATTTCTCCCTTTCTATACTCTAACACAGAATCTTTTCATCTTTTAACCATGTGGACTATAACTTGAATTTTCAGGTGACTGAGGGAAATGAAGGACAGAATGACTATAGTAAAGCCATTTAGTGAAGAAAACCCCAGATTCTTTAGAATACTTAGGTAAGAAAAAATAGTATTACCAATGGTGAAGCTACCATCTGAAGTGGGGAGAGACCTCAGTGCTCCTGGATTAACATGGAGAATAAATGACCAGGACTAAGAATTGTCAAGATTATGAAGGAACACTTTGTATAATGTCATCTTCATATGATTTAGTTCTGTCTACATGAATTGTATATCAACCAATATAACTTTAAATGCAAGTGAGATGGGTGCGGTTTTTTTGAGCTGAATTGTGCCCCTCAAAATGCTGTAAGCATTCCTGTACAAGTTTTTTGTAATTCCCCCAAACTGTAAACGACTCAAATGTCCATCAACAAAGGAATACATAAACAAATGGAAGTATATCCATATGAGGGAATCCTACTCAGCAATAAAAATGTAATGTACTGTTGATCCATTAAGATAAGAAGATTTCCTCTTCTTGGGCTCCAAAATCACTGCAGTGACTGTAGGCATGAAATCAAAAGACAATTGCTTTTTGGCAGGGAAGCGATGACAAACCTAGAGAGTGTGTTGAAAAGCAGAGCCATTACTCTGCCAACAAAAGTCTATATAGTCAAGGCTATGGTCTTCCCAGTGGTCATGTATGGTTGTGAGAGCTGGACTGTAAAGAAGGCAGAATACCAAAGAATTGATGCCTTTGTATGGTGAGGCTAGAGAAGACTAGAGAAAACTCCTCAAAATCCCTTAGACAGCAAGAACATCAAACTAGTCAATCTTAAGGGAGATCAACCCTGAATACTCACTGGAAGGATTGATGCTGAAGCTGAAGCTCGAGTATTTTGGTCATCTGATGCGAACTGACAACTCACTGGAAAAGTCCTTGATGCTAGGAAAGATTGAGGGCAGAAGAGGAAGAGGGCATCAGAGGATGAGATGGTTGGATGATATCACTGGTGCAATGAACATGAACTTGGGCAAACTCCGGGAGATGATGAGGGACAGGGAGGCCTGTTGTGCTGCAGTACATAGGGTTGCAAAGAGTTGGACACAACTGAGCAACTGAACAACAGCAGCTATTGATACACAATAACATAGATGAGTGAAAGAAGCCAGACCAGAGACTGTATATTCTATATTTATTACTATTAATTATTATATTTTCAGTTCTAGAAATATTTCATTTTTAAAATCACAGTCTGTGATGACTATATCCAATTGAATCATCTGTTTGATTCAGAATGTTAACATAGTTAACTCATTATTTGGTAGCCATGAGTCAGAACCACCTGTTGTTCTGTTTCTATTTTCTTTTTTTTAATTTTTAATTTTTTTCCATTTTAATTTTTACTTTATTCTACTTTACAATACTGTATTGGTTTTGCCATACATTGACATGAATTCACCACAGGTGTATACGAGCTCCCAATCCTGAATCCCCCTCCTACCTCCCACCCCATGTCTCTCTGGATCATCCCCATGCACCCAGCCCCAAGCATCCTGCATCCTGCATCGAACATAGACCGGCACCTCGTTTCTTACATGATAGTATACATGCTTCAATGCCATTCTCCCAAATCATCCCCGCCTCTGTCTCTTATACACATCTTAAAGTTTATGAACTTAGTAATAAGGGGGTTTAAAGGCAAAAATAGAGTCCCAGCACACTGGTAGGATGCTGTTCTGTGGAACATGCATGGAATTTCAAGAGAATAAGAAGAGTGCCTGGAGAAGGGGGTCCCTGACTAATCCTTGGTATGAAGGAGCTGAGAGTGATAGAGCCCCATTATTGAATGGTAGCATGCTAAAGTCCATGTAGAATAAAGTGTATTCAGTATCTTTTCAAACTTGAAGTGAAATTATTTTGTTGTCTTTGTAAAATCTTGAGTTAGAATATAATGCAATTAGGTATACAATGTAGTAGATAGGTATTATTGTAGAAATGATGTAGTAAGAAAAATTAACCACATTCTCCCTCTATGGAGTAGGCAATCAGTGAATAGAAACATTTATTCAAATAAATAGAAACATTTATTAAACATTGCCACAATCCAAAGGATGACAGAGAAATCAGTCATTGCAAACTAGAGTAGTTTCTGTTCTTCATTTTCTAAGCTTTCTGTTAGAGCAGAAAAGACCAAATACTTCTCAGAAGGCAATAGGGATCCATTGACTCTAAGGGTAAGAATGTCTGCTTGAGGATGCATATGATCATTTTTTTCCTCAAAAATAGTATACTATTTCTGATTTTTTTTTATGTTTGAGAGACAACTTACCTCCAATAGTCAGATATTCAAAAATAATTATCAAGAATGCCTCCCTTACAGGTTGAGAAGACCAGAGAAATGTGATATTTCATTGATATAAAGGATGCAAATTGCCTGATGGTGGGGTTGTCCCAAGATGCTTGAAAAAGTGAATGTTGTAGACCAGCCTGAGAATGTGAGAGAGGTACTGAGAATGTGAGGGAGGCAAGCCAGGTTAGAAGTGCAGAAGCGTATGGGGTACCCTAGCTTTGTGAAAGAAAAGATTATGTTTTCGAGTACCTTCTGTTGTTCCCTGGTGAACTGGGTCCAATTCTTAGTTATCAAATTTACTGACAGCTATAAAGCCTTGTCTTTTCTTTTCTTAGAAACTTGGAAGAGGGCAGGATGGCACAAGGAAGACAGATTTCTTCCAACATTTCTCCCTTTCTATACTCTAACACAGAATCTTTTCATCTTTTAACCATGTGGACTATAACTTGAATTTTCAGGTGACTGAGGGAAATGAAGGACAGAATGACTATAGTAAAGCCATTTAGTGAAGAAAACCCCAGATTCTTTAGAATACTTAGGTAAGAAAAAATAGTATTACCAATGGTGAAGCTACCATCTGAAGTGGGGAGAGACCTCAGTGCTCCTGGATTAACATGGAGAATAAATGACCAGGACTAAGAATTGTCAAGATTATGAAGGAACACTTTGTATAATGTCATCTTCATATGATTTAGTTCTGTCTACATGAATTGTATATCAACCAATATAACTTTAAATGCAAGTGAGATGGGTGCGGTTTTTTTGAGCTGAATTGTGCCCCTCAAAATGCTGTAAGCATTCCTGTACAAGTTTTTTGTAATTCCCCCAAACTGTAAACGACTCAAATGTCCATCAACAAAGGAATACATAAACAAATGGAAGTATATCCATATGAGGGAATCCTACTCAGCAATAAAAATGTAATGTACTGTTGATCCATTAAGATAAGAAGATTTCCTCTTCTTGGGCTCCAAAATCACTGCAGTGACTGTAGGCATGAAATCAAAAGACAATTGCTTTTTGGCAGGGAAGCGATGACAAACCTAGAGAGTGTGTTGAAAAGCAGAGCCATTACTCTGCCAACAAAAGTCTATATAGTCAAGGCTATGGTCTTCCCAGTGGTCATGTATGGTTGTGAGAGCTGGACTGTAAAGAAGGCAGAATA
>SJYV01004965.1:1231128-1298804 GCA_006410875.1 Neotragus pygmaeus
ATGGCAAAGTAGAGGGTGTGAACTCATCTTTTCCTGTGGGAATTGCAAAATTACAGTTTGGTACTGAATGACCATTGACAGGAAATTGTTGCATCCCACCAAAACAAAACAAAACAAAACAAAAAAGAAACATACATAAACAGAACAACAACAACAACAAAAAAAATCATGTCCAAGGCAAAGGAAAAGTCAAAACAAGGCTGTAGGAGGGGTGAATTTGCATTTACAGTTAACTCCCTCAGAGGCCAAAACTCCGTTCTATACGTCTGTGTCTCTTTTGTTGTCTCACATACAGGGTCATCATTACTATCTTTCTAAATTCCATATATATGTGTCAGTATACTATATTGATGTTTTTCTTTCTGGCTTACTTCACTCTGTATAATAGGCTCCAGTTTCATCCATCTCATTAGAACTGATTCAAATGTATTCTTTTTAATGGCTGAGTAATACTCCATTGTGTATATGTACCACAGCTTTTTTTATCCATTCATCTGCTGCTGGACATCTAGGTTGTTTCCATGTCCTGGCTATTATAAACAGTGCTGCAATGAACATTGGGGTACCTGTTGTTCTGTTTATATTTTCTGATTTTGCTCATATTCCTGGTTTATGGGCCTCATAATTTTGATTTGAATGTCAGATAACTGGCACGAAAAATTATAGCAGTTCTGGGTGATTTATTTAATCTCAAGAGATGATTTAACCTATCTTCTGGTATTTTGAAAGAATAGTGGCAAATCATCAGAATTGAATGAAGTTTGACTCAAGGTTAAACTTAAGATTTCCTGAGGCTATGTTTATCTCTGGTACTCCCTCAGTACTAAGGTATATCTCTTTAGGAGGTCCATTAAGAGCTTGGGATATTCACCAGAGAATCTCTTGATACCATTTAACTTCAATTTTTATGCCTTCACAAGGGGGGCTGCTACAGGCATCTAGTGAGTACAGGCCAAGAATGCTTCTAAACATCCTATGTGTAGAATAGTCCCTACAACAAAGAATTATCTGGCCCGTAATATCAGTAGTGTCAACTTTGAGAAATCTTGCTTTAATGGATGCATGACTATTTAGGTTACCTATTTGTTTGTGAGTGAGCTTTCGTAATTTGTATCTTTTAAGAAAGAACTATCTTATTTACAGTGTCAAATTTATTGGCATAAGATCATTCACGACATTCTCTAACTTCCCCTTTTGATATTTGTAGACTCTGTAGTGTTACCAACTCTCTCACTCCTGATTTGTGTCTTCTCTGTTTTTTTCCTGTAGAATAGTCCCTACAACAAAGAATTATCTGGCCCGTAATATCAGTAGTGTCAACTTTGAGAAATCTTGCTTTAATGGATGCATGACTATTTAGGTTACCTATTTGTTTGTGAGTGAGCTTTCGTAATTTGTATCTTTTAAGAAAGAACTATCTTATTTACAGTGTCAAATTTATTGGCATAAGATCATTCACGACATTCTCTAACTTCCCCTTTTGATATTTGTAGACTCTGTAGTGTTACCAACTCTCTCACTCCTGATTTGTGTCTTCTCTGTTTTTTTCCTGTAGAATAGTCCCTACAACAAAGAATTATCTGGCCCGTAATATCAGTAGTGTCAACTTTGAGAAATCTTGCTTTAATGGATGCATGACTATTTAGGTTACCTATTTGTTTGTGAGTGAGCTTTCGTAATTTGTATCTTTTAAGAAAGAACTATCTTATTTACAGTGTCAAATTTATTGGCATAAGATCATTCACGACATTCTCTAACTTCCCCTTTTGATATTTGTAGACTCTGTAGTGTTACCAACTCTCTCACTCCTGATTTGTGTCTTCTCTGTTTTTTTCCTGTAGAATAGTCCCTACAACAAAGAATTATCTGGCCCGTAATATCAGTAGTGTCAACTTTGAGAAATCTTGCTTTAATGGATGCATGACTATTTAGGTTACCTATTT
Source organism: Neotragus pygmaeus (assembly GCA_006410875.1). Classification (NCBI taxonomy): domain Eukaryota; kingdom Metazoa; phylum Chordata; class Mammalia; order Artiodactyla; family Bovidae; genus Neotragus; species Neotragus pygmaeus. The sequence goes on from SJYV01004965.1 coordinate 1,233,072, forward strand.
GTTTGTGAGTGAGCTTTCGTAATTTGTATCTTTTAAGAAAGAACTATCTTATTTACAGTGTCAAATTTATTGGCATAAGATCATTCACGACATTCTCTAACTTCCCCTTTTGATATTTGTAGACTCTGTAGTGTTACCAACTCTCTCACTCCTGATTTGTGTCTTCTCTGTTTTTTCCTGATCAGTCTGGTTAGAGGTTTATCAATTACACAAGTCTTCAAAGACCCGTGCGTTAGTTTCATTCATTTCCTCAACCGATTTTCTATTTCTCTGACTTCCACTCTGTTCTCTATTATTACATTTCTTCTGCTTGGTTTGAATCCAATGCATTCTTTTTTAGTTTCTTAAGTTGGAAACTGAGGTATTTATTCAAAGCCTTATTTATTTTCATTATTTGTATATAGAGGTATAAATGTCCCTCTAAATAGTGTGTTAAAGCTATTTCACACATTCTGATATTTTGTCTTCTTCTCCATCAAGTTCAAATAATTTTTAACTGCCCTTTGATTTTTTTTTTAACCCAGTGATTATTTAGAAGTCGTGCTATTTAGTTTTCAAATAATTAGGAGTTTTCTGAATATTTCTGACTAGTCTAACTCCTGACTGGCGTATAGTGTACAACATCATTGGGCTTCCCTGGTGGCTCAGATGGTAAAGAATCCTCCTGCAATGCAGGAGACCTAGATTCGATCCCTGGGTTGGGAAGATCTTCTAGAGGAGGGCGTGGCAACCCACTCCAGTATTCTTGCCTGGAAAATGCCATGGACAGAGAAGCCTGCCAGGCTACTGTCCATGGTGTCACAAAGAGTTGGACATGACTGAACAACTAAGCCCAGCACAGCACAGTCTCCAATTTAATTCCATTGTAGTCAGAAAACAGTCTTTGTACTACTTAAATCCCTTAAACTTTATTGAGCTTCATGTTGTGTCCCTTTAATACAGTCTATCTTGGTCAATTTTGAAAATGATGTTTGTTCTGCAGTTGTTTGGAGAGTTCTATAGAGGTCAGTTAGGTCAAAATGATTGATAGTGTTGCTCAAATTTCCGTATCTTTGTTGTATCCATCATTCAGGCCAGTTATTGAGAGAGGGTTATTGAAAGCCTGATTATATCTATGGAGTTTTCTATTTATTCTTATAGCACCCTAAGTTTTATGTATTGTGATGCTCAACAGAGCATTAATTAAACATATAAGATCATAGGCCCTCTTGATAAGTTGACACTTTTTTCACTATGAAATGGCCTTCTTTATCACTGGCAATATTCTTAGCTCTGAAATCTACTTTTTCTCATATTGGTATAGCCACTTCAGCTTTTAACAGTATTGGGATGATATATCTTTTCCTATCCTTTAATTTTTAATTTAGTTCTATCTCCATATGTAAACTAGGTTTCTGATAAGTAACATATAATTGCCTTACTTTGTTATCCAGTCGGACAGTCTCTGCCTTATAATTGTATGTTTAAACAAGTTATATTTAATGTGATTATTGATATGATTAAGTTTAAATCTCTATTTTGTTATTTGCCTTTATTCTACTTCTTCAAGTGGATTCTTATCCTATCCTATTCTTCTTTAACTGAATTCTCTTTAATGAATCAAACATCTTTAATTACTCAATTGTATCTCAATTATTAGCTTATTAGTTATAACATTTATTTTTGATATTGATTTTACAGATTATAATTGACACTTTTAACTTATCACAATCTATCTTTATACATGCATGCTAGGTTGCTTCAGTCATGCCCAACTGTTTGCAACCCTGTGGACTATAGCCCACAAGACTCTTCTGTACATGGGATTTTTCCAGGCAAGAATATTGGAGTGGGTTGCCATTTCCTTCTCCAAGGGATCTTCCTGGCCAGGGATTGAACCCACATCTCATGTCTCCTGCATTGGCAGGCGGGTTCTTTACCACTGGTGCCACCTGGGAAGCCCAAAGTCTATCTTTAAGTGGCATTATATCTCTTCACAGATAGAATAAGAACTTCAATAGTATGTATGTATTTCTCTCCCAGCTTTTATATTATTGTTGTGATATATTCTACTTATTTACATGTTAAGTTCAGTTTAGTTTCTGAGTCATATCCAACTGTTTGCAACCCCATGGACTGCAACATGCCAGATTTCCCTGTCCATCACCAACTCCCTGAGCCTGCTCAATCTCACATCCATTGAGTTGGTGATGCCATCCAACCATCTCATCATCTGTCTTTCCCTTCTTCTCCTGCCTTCAATCTTTCCCAGTATCAGGGTCTTTTCCAATGAGTCAGTTCTTTGCATCAGGTGGCCAAAGTATTGGAGTTTCAGCTTCAGCATCTGTCCTACCAATTAATATCAAGGACTGATCTCCTTTACATGTGGTGTAAACCACATGTGATTTCCTTTACCTGTGGTATAATATTCAGGACTGATTTTATTTAAATGTGGTGAACCTCAAAACACATTGTGATTTTGTGATTTTATTTAAGTGAGTGAGTAAGTGAAAGTCGCTCGGCTATGTCCAACTCTTTGTGACCTCATGGACTATACAGTTCATGGAATTATCCAGGCCAGAATACTGGAGTGGGTAGCCTTTCCCTTCTCCAGGGGATCATCCAACGTAGGGATTGAACCCAAGTCACCCGCATTGCAGGCAGACTCTTTACCAGCTGAGCTGCAAGGAAAGCCCTTTATTTAAGAGCTTATCTTAAAAAAAAATTTAAACAACATAATAATATGATACATTTGTCCTTATAGTTACCATTTTTGGTCCTCATTATTTCTTGTATAAATCTGTAAGCAATAATGAGCACCATGATTTCAAAGACTTTTTCTATCCCTCCACCCACCACTGACACACACTTATCCTTTGGGAACTTCAGTTACACAGACAGTAGTTTATTTGGGGGCTTCTCCAGTACCTCAGCAGTAAAGAATCCACATGCAATGCAGGAGATGCAGGTTTAATCCCTGGGCTGAGAAGATGCCCTGAAGAAGGAGATGGCAACCCATTCCAGTGTTCTTGCCTAGGAAATCCCATGGGCAGAGGAACCTGGTGGGCTAAGTCTATGGGGTTGCTAAGAGTCAGACATGACTAACTGACTAAACAACAACAATGAAGTTTACTTTAAGTTGTCCCATAGCCCAATAGTATTCAACTTATTTANGGAAATCCCATGGGCAGAGGAACCTGGTGGGCTAAGTCTATGGGGTTGCTAAGAGTCAGACATGACTAACTGACTAAACAACAACAATGAAGTTTACTTTAAGTTGTCCCATAGCCCAATAGTATTCAACTTATTTAAAATTTTTTTCTTTTTTATTCATTATGGATAGTTTCTTCTGCTATAGACTCATGTCCACTCATCTTTTTATCTGTAATATCTAATATGCCCTTAATTACATCCAATGTTTTGGGGTCTTTTTATATATTTCATATTTCTATTTTTTAAAGCAGCTTGTTTTGAGGTATAATTTAAATGCATTAAGGTTCACCTATTGTAAGAGTAGAGTTCAATCATTTTTAGCACTTTGTATAGGCTTATGTTTTCATTTCTCTTGCTAAGATGCCTAGGAGAGGAATTATTGGATTAAAAGATAATTCTACGCTTAACATTTAAGAAACTATTAAATTATTTTTAAAATGGTTGCACCAGTCTACACTTCAACCAGCAAGAGTCTTTCTATATATTCACCAACACTTGTTATTGTCTGTCTTTTTATTTTTTTCCTATTATAGTCTGTGTGTGCTTGTTGGTTCTTTGTACATGTTTGAGATGTCCATTCACATATTTTGCTCATTTTTAATGTTTTTTTAAATTATTTTGAGTTATAAGCTTCCTTTTTATATTTTGGACACAAGTCCCTGATTGAATGTATGAATTTTTTTTTTTAAGTCTTTGGATTGTCTTTTTACTTTTATAGTGATATGCTTTAAAGTGCCAAAGCTTTTACTATTGATGAAGACCAGTTTTAAAAATTTTTTTCCTTTATAGCTTTTGCTTTTGGTGTTTTATATTAGAAATCTTCACCTAACAAAGATTGTGAAGATTTACTCCTTGTTTTCTTCTAAGTTTATAGTTTTATCTCTGTCTGTAAACCATCTTGACTGTTTTTGTCTACTTACCTTTTGGAAAATACAGAATGTAGTTGTAACTCTTTTAATGTTCTTGTCTGCAAATTCAAACATCTGTATAAATTCTGTTTCAGTTAGTTGATCTTCCTCTTCTCATTATAAGTTATATTATCTTGATTTTTTTCTGCATTCCTGGCAGTCTTTGATCACATGCTAGACACTGTAAATTTTTACCATGGTGTGTGCTGGATATTTTTGTATTCTTATAAACATTCGTGAGCTTCATTCTTACAATGAAAAAATTATCATAGTTTAAGTGGCAACTTTTTTTCTTTTTTGAGTGGTACATAAAATAATACTGTATTATATAACTGATTGAATTTTACATTTAATAAAACACCTATATTAAAAGATCATCTTTATATATGTGCCTGAACCATACATTTATGAATAATAAAATACTAGAATTGAGAAATGGAAAATGTTGAAGGACAAATATTGCTTTCATGCCAGAGAATGGTACAGTAGCAGTATGATATTGCTGAATTAGGAATGACTAATACTCATTGCTAAATTATTATTCTAATATAAAATTTCCAAACATTCACCAGAGTCTCTTCCAAACACGAATGTTTTGAGAAGAAAATGAAGTGACTTTGACATTTTGGTGGACATAAAATAAAGGAAAAAGAACTATTCTGAGGGGCAATATACCAGTGAGATCTAGAATTCAACAGGAACAGAAACTTTAGACCTGAAATAAAAATAACAACTTTAGGATCTTAAAATTTCTGTAATCTTGGGGAAATTATTGGATATACCTAACCAATTTCATTTATTTTTCAAATAACTGAATGACATCATCTGCTATCTATTTAAGAGGTATTATTTTTGTGTATCCATAACNAAAATAACAACTTTAGGATCTTAAAATTTCTGTAATCTTGGGGAAATTATTGGATATACCTAACCAATTTCATTTATTTTTCAAATAACTGAATGACATCATCTGCTATCTATTTAAGAGGTATTATTTTTGTGTATCCATAACATGCAATTTACTATGCAAGTTATTTTAGATGACAAAATAAAAGCAAATGTCATTGCGCTGGAACTTAAATCAGTATATTTGTATATGCATTTGTAGTCTATATATGTACACAGTTATATTAAAAATACAAATATCTACAACCTTGTCACAAAAATATTATATAAAGAAATTATAAAGATTAAATAAGATATGACTTTCAATCCAAAATAAGTAAAAGTTATCAACATATGATTCAAAGTGAGAATTCACTACTAAGTATATAGTTAGTCTAGCAAACAAAAGCTTACAAATTGAAACAATATGGTATCACTTTTTATCTCAGCCAACTTGGTTAAATAGACAATATCTCAATAGCAAGCCTATGAAAACAATGACATTCTATACATAGCTAGAAGCATTCTAAATTAATTTAATACTTTTGGAAAGACATAATAATGATCACTCTTTATTCAGCTTCGTGTTAAATTCTAACATAATCTTTACAAAAATGATACATAGTAGGTGGATTATCCAATTATGCAATAAGAAACTGGGTCTACAAGAGATTAAATTATATCCTTAAGGCTACATAATGAGTGAATTAAAATTTGTATCCNCTCTTTATTCAGCTTCGTGTTAAATTCTAACATAATCTTTACAAAAATGATACATAGTAGGTGGATTATCCAATTATGCAATAAGAAACTGGGTCTACAAGAGATTAAATTATATCCTTAAGGCTACATAATGAGTGAATTAAAATTTGTATCCAGGTTCATGGCTTTAAAGCTTATAGTCTTTCTATTACATTATAAATGTTTATATCTTTTGAGCCAGTAATTTCCCTTCTGTGAATTTGTCTTAAAGATAATCTAAATAGTTTAAAAGTCATAATCATATAGATATCTGAAATGGCATGAAATATAATAAAAATGTTGTATGTAGTTTACTGGCATTGCAATAGTTCATAGTTAAATAAATCTTGATATAAGCACTTAATGAAATATTAGCCAGAAGTCCTCATAGACTACTGTGATGCAGAGAATACTTATGACTTAATATTTAATAAAAGCTCTGTGTAAAAATCAGCATGAAGAGTATTTTTGCAAATATATAAAATAAGCTTATAAAAATTAGAAGAAAATCTCTATATAATTGATCATAGTTATTGGACTTGGACATTGAATTATGATGATATTTTTCTCTATTGTTCAAACACAAAATTATTTTATTGCTTTTGTAATTATTCTAAGATAAGCATCAACACACAACTGACCAAAAAAGTGCCAAAGTGTACCATAAACAGTGTCATAGATTTTAAGACAAAGCAAAAAAATAATCATTGTCATTGTTACAAGGGACCCATAAAGAATTGCCTTGAAAAACAGACAAATCATGTCTATGGTTTTGCCAAATATGTCTATGAAGTGATGTCAAACATCATATATCATTAAAAAAAAAAAAAGAAGGAGCAAGTGTTTAAGTATCAAAAAATTCTCTTGGGACTTTTGACTTCTGACTATAATGGAACTAAAGTTAGCCCATGGGCTTCAGATGAGGCAGTGGAGAAGAAATATAGTCTCAATTCTTTATTCTGAAAGACTTAACTTTATTTCATGCCTCTTCTGACACTGAGTCTAGCCACTCCTTCTCTCCTCTCCTCTAGGAAGGAAGAGCCTGTGTGGTTCAATGGTCTTAAGAGAGTGCAGGAAGAAAATACTATTAGAACATACTTCCTTCTGCTCCTAGCTTCAAGTGATACTTTGGTTTTATTAAGAGGTTAAAGCGTCTGCCTCCAATGAGGGAGACCTGGATTCAATCCCTGGGTCAGGAAGATCCCCTGGAGAAGGAAATGGTAACCCACTCCAATATTCTTGCCTGGAGAATCCCATGGACGGAGAAGCCTGGTAGGCTACAGTCCAAGGGGTTGCAAAGAGTCGGACACGACTGAGCTACTTCACTTACTTACTTACCAGTCATTCTCAGAGATAGGTATTCAAAGTCAGCTTAGAATCTCTGGGCTGAGCAAAAGTTGAGAATGAATTTCAATTCAATTCAGTTCAGTCGCTCAGTCGTGTCCGACTCTTTGCAACCCCATGAAGCACAGCACGCCAGGCCTCCCTGTCCATCACCAACTCCCAGAATTCACTCAAACTCATGTCCATCGCGTCAGTGATGCCATCCAGCCATCTCATCCTCTGTCGTCCCCTTCTCCTCCTGCCCCCAAACCCTCCCAGCATCAGAATCTTTTCAAATGAGTCAACCCTTTGCACGAGGTGGCTGAAGTATTGGAGTTTCAGCTTCAACATCAGTCCTTCCAAAGAACACCCAGGACTGATTTCCTCTAGGATGGCCTGGTTGGATCTCCTTGCAGTCCAAGGGACTCTCAAGAGTCTTCTCCAACACCACAGTTCAAAAGCATCAATTCTTCGGCACTCAGCTTTCTTCAGAGTCTAATTCTCGCATCCATACAAGACCACTGGAAAAACCATAGCCTTGACTAGGTGGACCTTTGTTGGCAAAGTAATGTCTCTGCTTTTGAATATGCTATCAAGGTTGGTCATAACTTTCCTTCCAAGGAGTAAGCATCTTTTAATTTCATGGCTGCAATCACCATCTGCTGGAGTTCTATGTTTACTAAATACTAATCCATTTCCCAAGGTAACTGACCTTGCTTATTAGCAGTAGATCTTGAGATCAAAGCCAGGAGTTAGATCATAGATAGTTTCACTCAAGTATGCCTTTGTAAATGTATCTACTAACTACAACAAATAATTCATCTTTTTTAATTTAACAAGATAATTAAGATGTTGTGCTATATGTGTGTATAGGTGGAATAAAAAGCAATTAAAAGGTGACTTCACAGATGGAGTGGAATTGCCATGAGTGTTTCAATTCACATGTGCATAAAACATGTAAATAACATTTCTACCAAATCCTTATTTTCATTGAACAGTAAGACAGCAGTATTCAAGTAGGGTTGTTTGTTTTAAAAGCAATAACCTGGAGTCATTTCTGTTTATCACCAATATGAGAAAAAGTGGAAAAACATAAGCAACAGTCTAAACACTGGCCTTACAAGGCCATATGGCACTTCCTACTCTCCACTTAGTCTCCCCACCCACTGAATAACATAACCATCACGGGATGGCACTTTTTTCTTGCTTAAATTTGGCTATAAAGTGAAGCGTAACTTTCTGAATAATTATTTTGAGCCTGTAAATGGTGTCTTTCTATAACCAACCAAGCATATAACAAGAAGATGAAGATTAGAGTTATTTTCACTTCATTTCACTTCTTTGTAATTGACAAGCTCTAACTGGGTGTCAACTTTAAAAGATGACAAATCCTAAATCTTAGAGGACCCAATTCAATAGTTCAACTTTCTAAATTGTTTGCAAATTAATCTACATTTTCAAATGAGTCAGGCATGAAATATAAGATGACATCTATATTACAAAAATATTAATTTCCTTGTCTTTCTCTTTTTCCCTGTCAAAGACAAAAGGTACATTTAAAATGTTCATTTGGTTAAGAGATAGTAAAACTGAATATATAGTGTGCATTTTAGCAACTTGGCTTTTTTCTCTTTTTTAAAACTAATTTATTTCTCTCTATTTAAACATGCAGATTATTCAGTTTGCAAATGTTCTATGTATTGATGAGAGAAAAATTAAATTTGTAAAGTATTTTCAGTACATTACATTTTTTTAATAAAGATTCAACAAATGAAATAATAATCTGAGCCCCGTTGATTTAAATTCTAGCCTTAGCCCCCTTCTCAACTAGCCTTTGCCTCAGTTTATCTACATGTAAGTAAACACTGCTGTTTTTTTCATGCAGACAACTTGATAGTCATAAATGCTCTGCACATTTTTAATTCCTAACTAAAGTAGTTATAACATCAATTTCAGTGGTCTGATTTACTGAAGGGCATGAAATATAAATATTGTAGAGTTGTCTGTTCCTCTAAAATGAAATTTCAGATGATTTTTTACTTCATTGATTAAACATATATTTTGTGCCCAATAATTAACTCCAATATTACTATCAAAAGAAATTGATCTAAATTAATTAATGATCATTAGAGGATCAAATCATATTGCTCTTAAAGATATCGCATTTCAGATAATTCTATTTCCTTAGTACTTTAACATTCTCCATTTAGGAGGGCTTAGAAAATATTGCCATTTCAGGAAATAGTAAGTTGAAGAATTTCCAAGTTGTTTTAGATATTAGATCCTCTTGACCAACTGTCATGATTATCATTATCACGTTATTGAACATTAAATTAATATAAATGAAATGAAATTAATAAGAACAAACTACCCATTGATATCAGAAGGGTCACTACCCTTCTGGGACAGGAAATCATGACTATTAGGTCACATTTAAATTCAATAGAGACTTGTTTGTTTAGGAAAGTTGTGTAAAAACATATATTTGTAGAGCTGAGAGGGACTCTATAGGTCACCTCATCCATTGTAACGATTCTATAGAAAACTGAGGCTAATATAATCAATATAAATTAAGGGTGAAAATTATGAAAATAAGTTCTTTAAAAATTAGTCTTTTAGGAACTTCCCTGGTGATCCAGTGATTAACAACACACCTTGCAATGCAGAGAACACACATTTGATCTCTGGTCAGGAAACTAAGCTCCCGGAAGCCGAGGGGCAACTAAGCCCACGTGGGGCACTAGAGAGTCCTGTGCTGCCACGAAAAGTTCCACCTGACACAACGAAAATCCTGCATGCTACGACTAAGACCCCAATACAACCAAATTAATTAAAATAGAATCAGTCCATCCGAGTTTCTAAAAAAATAATTTCATATATTAAGCACATTCCATTGTGTTTATTAGTAAAGAACATAAAGGTGACTTTCATATATTAATAGACTCATGACTTAGAACAAGACCATAGCCCTAACCACTGTGTCTGTACAATTAAACCATGTAAAGGGATGGCCTAAAAGCTCAGCTCAAGTTGCTGTTTCAGCTGCTGCCATCAAAAGGGGTGTAGCATTTTATCTGATGTAAGTCAATGAAGGGAATATAATTTAATGCAAAACTCTGGGATTGAAAAACAGAAGAAGAAACCAGAGACTCTAATTTGGGGCTCCAAGACAACTATGCATGAGTCCTTCTTTGATTTCAGTACTTCTAATATTACCGTTTCACTAATTAAAATGAAATTTCTTGACTGAACAGCCTTCACTGAACTACTTTATATGTATTTATAAAATACTCTGTCTTGCCTTGGCTACACTACACCAATGATTTCTGCATCCTGCCATTTAGACATGGTGTCTTGAATCCAGACAGTGTTAGTTACACACAATGGTTATGATGATTTGTTTCTTCTGCCTTCCTGTCCATTCACAACCTCCAGCAGTAATAGAAATAGTTACAATATAGTTATTTATATAGGTGTCTGTCTTCTCTCTTAAATTTTGTGATTCTTGAGGGCATGAATTTCTTTTTCCATAATGCCAAGTAAGCACCAAATAAGTTTTTTTTTTTTTAAGAATTAGTGAACATGAATACATTTTCAGGATTATAAATTGTCCTCCCAATCTGCCAGCTATTTATCTTCCATTCAGTTCAGTCATGAAGTTTGGATCTGGTTAAAAATATGTATAAATGCATCTAATATGCTAAGTCATTTTTTTTCTTTCCTGTGAGAATTTCATGTTGGATTGTGGCTTTCTCTTTGAAATACTAGTATACAGGTTTAGCAGCCATTTTGCAGAGCAACTCTGTCTGATTCTTTCCTTTGCCTGAAACAGTAACTCTCTTGATAAGAAATAAAGTGAGGTTATCCAAGGAAGCAGAGACAGTAATGTCAATTGATGAGGGTTTTTAATACCCATGCTGTTGTTTTTTTAGTCTCTAAGTCATGTCTGACTCTTTGAAACCCCAAGAACTGCAATATGCCAAGCTTCCCTGTCCTTCAGTATCTCCCTGAGTTTGCTCAAACTCATGTTCATTGAGTCAGTGATGCCATTCAACCATTTCATCCTCTGTTGTCCCCTTCTCCTCTTGCCCTTAGACTTCCTCAATAGTTTTAATTAATAATTGTTTGTTCATGGTATTTTTATCCTCAAATACCTGTACTTGGAAGATTATTAAAATACCCAGTTAGGAAGGTTGTTCATAGATTAAAGCCTAGTAGAATACTCTACACTTTTCAGAAATTCAGAAAGATTTGTTAACTGAGAGATAAAATGATTGCATTGGTTTTTCTTCCCAGTTCTATGTACCCTCTTTAGCTCTGATCTGTAGTATCACTAAATGATGATTTATTGAAAGATATTAGGGAGGTTCTATTTTTTTCATTTTATATTTAGGCCTTCCTCAGGGTCTCTGGATTCTGCCCCCAAGTACATTCCATGGTATAGACAATCTCTTTGGTTTAGAATAAGGTTTGGCAAACTCTAGAAAGTTAAAGAGCTATATAGTAAATATTTTCAGTTTTGCAATCTGTGTGCTCTCTGTTGCAGCTCCTTTACTATTATAGAAGGAAGGAAGTTGCAGACAATGTCTAAAGGAATGGACATTGTTGTGTTTCGATAAAACTTTATTTAGAAAAACTGATGGGAGATTGAATTTTGGGTCATCCTTTCACGAGCTGCTAACTCTTGGGTCTTCTTCTGTGTTACTTCCAACCATATTGTACTAGCGTTTTTGATCTGGGACAAATATCCGATTATTATTCTAAATCTATGCACTTAAAGTACTTTAATCTCCTATTATATTTCATATAAATGCTTAGCCTTAATTTTCTTATTTGTGGAATAAGGATAATATGTTGCCTCTCTGTCTTTTGTGAAAATGTAATTACTACATATAAAAATTTTTATCACTTGTGAAGTACTATGTAAAGTTAGCATAGAATTATTTTGGTGAACAAATCCATGTGATTATTCAAAGTTCTTAAACTATTGGTCTTAGAAATGGAAAGTTTAAATATCAGAAATCATAAATTTAGCAGCTGATGTTATTTTCCAAATGCTATCTTATCAAGGTGAAGTAAATACATGCTCAATTTATATTAGATAGCTACCTGGGGCATCTTTGATTTCTTGGTATGCTAATGTTATATCCATTTATTCTTCATCAGTGACTTAGGAATTCCTTATAATGAGCACAATTGCAAACTGTGGATTTTCACTTCACACACCATTTCTAATTAAGAAATAATTAAATGATTTTAAATGTCAAGGAATTTGGTTCAGTGGTTATGTTAGCATAAATAATTATATGATTCTAATCATAACTTTTCAGTCTGCTATGATCATTTTCAAGCAGATTTTATTCATTTCTCAAAGTCATGAATTTATCTTTAATGTATAAAGTTGCTTTCTTAAAAAAAAAAGAAAAATCTAGCAGCAGAAGCCAGGAAGAAAATGGAGTACACATTCACTGAGCTGTGAAATGTGAAGATCTATTCAACTCCATTAGCTACAAAATATACATCATCCACTAACGTACTGGACAATGAATGACTCTATATGGAGTGCTACATGTCCAAATTACTGCAAGATGAACACTTTGGTAAAGGTTAGATGCTAGAGACAACTGTTTATATATATTAACAGAAGGTAAGCTTTGACGGTCTTGCAGTCCTTTCACAAGCTTAATGCATTCCAATTCCAATGAGCACTATAGGAATTTCAGAAGAATTCTCTGAGAAAATCATCCATAATCTTTATTTTCAGTGTAGAGAAAGATTAAGTTATTTACAATACTTTTAATTTTAGAAAAGCTGTAACCCATGTTGGCTTTAGAATGATTTTTATTTATTAAGCATCTACTAAATGCCTCTTATGTAAATTTTATGTGAGCAAAGGGAGCAAACAGGAAAATAAATAAGTAGGCTTCACTGTAGAACAAAAAGCTTAGTGACATTTTGTCAACATAAAATTTAGTAATTTTAAAGGGAAATAATCCATTTTGGTTTTGCTTTTTAAATACTTTCCTAATTAATTTTATGATATATCAATATTCAGGAAGCTCTTACAGAGATTAAAAATAATTTTTTTCTGGGAGATAGAATTTATTTTGTTTTTCTATTAGAAGATGGGTATTTTCTGAGTTTCCACAGGAAGAAAATATTAGACTTCAATATGTCTCCATAATATTCAACAAAAATACTTACACACATGCCTTGTAACAACTGTGAACATGAACAGGTAAAATGAGTAAATGTCATCTGTTCTCTCATGGGATTTATTTCATGCACACTCATCAGTTCAGTTCAGTCACTCAGTCTTGTCTGACTCTTTGCAACCCCATGGACTGCAGTACGCCAGGCTTCCCTGTCCATAGCCAAGTCCCATGCTCAAACTCATGTCCATCAAGTTGGTGATGCCATCCAACCATGTCATCCCCTGTCGTCCCCTTCTCCTCCTGCCTTCAATCTTTCCCAGCATCAGGGTCTTTTCCAATGAATCAGTTCTTCGCATCAGGTGGCCAGAGTATTGGAGTTTCTGCTTCAGTATCAGTCCTTCCAATGAATATTCAGGACTGATTCCCTTTAGGATGAGCTGGTTGGATCTCCTTGCAGTTCAAGGGACTCTCAAAAGTCTTCTCCAACATGACAGAGTCCAACTCTCACATCCATACATGACTACTGGAAAAACCATAGCTTTGACTAGACGGACCTTGGTTGGCCTAAAGTAATGTCTCTGCTTTTTAATACACTGTCTATGTTTGTCATTTCTTCCAAGGAGAAAGTGTCTTTTAGTTTCATAGCTGCAGTCACCATCTGCAGTGATTTTGGAGCCCAAGAATATAAAGTCTGTCATTGTTTCCCCATCTATTTGCCATGAAGTGATTGGACCGGATGCCATGATCTTTGTTTTTTGAATGTTGAGTTTTAAGCCAGCTTCTTCACTCTTCTCTTTCACTTTCATCGAGAGACTGTTTAGTTTCTTTTCGCTTTCTGCCTAAGGGTGGTGTTATCTGCATATCTGAGGTTATTGATATTTCTCCTGGCAATTTTGATTTCAGCTTGAGCTTCATCCAACCTGGCATTTCACATGATGTATTCTACATAGAAGTTAAATAAACAGGGTGACAATATACAGCCTTGATGTACTCCTTTTCTAACTTGGAACCAGTCCGTTGTTCCATGTCCACTTCTAACTGTTGCTTCTTGATCTACATGTAGGTTTCTCAGGATGCTGGTGAAGTAGTCTGGTATACACACACATACACACACACAGATTTATGCAGAGATATATATACATATATATATACATACAACTAGTAGTTGGAATAATGAAACAGGATTCAGAAAAGACTAATATTTTCATCACATATAATAATAAGCTAGCACTTACTATGTATTCACCATGTGTTCATCACTCTTGAATGTTTTTTATGCGTCACTTATTCCTCAACACCTCCTTATGAGATAAATTTTGTAATTACTCCCATTTTACAGACAAGGAAACAGCAGTAGAGAAATTAATCGAAATACCCCAGTTCACATAGTCATGAGGTAAAATAGCCAACACCTATTTCCAAGCAATTTAGCTGCTGAATCCACATCCTGAATTGTCAAGCTATCCTTTCTGCCTCCTGAGAAACAAATTTTACCAATGCAAAGGCCTTTGACTTTTGTATGACTGATTTTGAAATCCTTATACAATACTTATTCCATGGTCTCTGACTCATATAATTTANTTTCATAGCTGCAGTCACCATCTGCAGTGATTTTGGAGCCCAAGAATATAAAGTCTGTCATTGTTTCCCCATCTATTTGCCATGAAGTGATTGGACCGGATGCCATGATCTTTGTTTTTTGAATGTTGAGTTTTAAGCCAGCTTCTTCACTCTTCTCTTTCACTTTCATCGAGAGACTGTTTAGTTTCTTTTCGCTTTCTGCCTAAGGGTGGTGTTATCTGCATATCTGAGGTTATTGATATTTCTCCTGGCAATTTTGATTTCAGCTTGAGCTTCATCCAACCTGGCATTTCACATGATGTATTCTACATAGAAGTTAAATAAACAGGGTGACAATATACAGCCTTGATGTACTCCTTTTCTAACTTGGAACCAGTCCGTTGTTCCATGTCCACTTCTAACTGTTGCTTCTTGATCTACATGTAGGTTTCTCAGGATGCTGGTGAAGTAGTCTGGTATACACACACATACACACACACAGATTTATGCAGAGATATATATACATATATATATACATACAACTAGTAGTTGGAATAATGAAACAGGATTCAGAAAAGACTAATATTTTCATCACATATAATAATAAGCTAGCACTTACTATGTATTCACCATGTGTTCATCACTCTTGAATGTTTTTTATGCGTCACTTATTCCTCAACACCTCCTTATGAGATAAATTTTGTAATTACTCCCATTTTACAGACAAGGAAACAGCAGTAGAGAAATTAATCGAAATACCCCAGTTCACATAGTCATGAGGTAAAATAGCCAACACCTATTTCCAAGCAATTTAGCTGCTGAATCCACATCCTGAATTGTCAAACTATCCTTTCTGCCTCCTGAGTAACAAATTTTACCAATGCAAAGGCCTTTGACTTTTGTATGACTGATTTTGAAATCCTTATACAATACTTATTCCATGGTCTCTGACTCATATAATTTATTTTGAACAGTTCAGAACTATATACGTTTCATATGGCATCTCTAAGTCACATGCACAATTTTCGTTTTTGAAAATTCAGTTAATTAGATTATTTTTAGTTATCAAACAGAAACATTTGCCCTTATGAATAGGTTGTTGCCATTTTTGAGAAGCAGAATTTATACAACTATTTGCATTGAATGCAATTTCCATCCTTAACTGTAACTATATCATGGAAATGCTAATACTATCAATACATCTTAGTCACGAAAAAGACCTCATAAAATTAAAATTGATCAAAGTTTGAAACCACTAGTAGCCTAAAAGCTACAAGTCTTTAACCTCATTTATATTTTCCCTAGACTTGAGTCAATCGATTTTAATTGTAAAGAAAAATATCAGTATAATCATGTATGAAAACCTAAAGAGGTATCATCAGAGACTGGTACCTAAGAGGTAGGCATAATTCAGCATTCGGTAATGTAAGCTCTCTAAATTTCTGCACCCCCGTCAGTGAATAATATATAGGTTTATTGCATACCTCACATGGTAGGTTTACTTGCACTGATTTTCAGGTGTTATGTATTAACCTCATGAACTTCCTGTATAATAGTACAATATTTAATACCATGTGTTCAAAGTCTATGTAAACTTAGACATATTTTCATCATTTATCACAGGTGAAAAACAAAATATTTTCAAACACTATTTCACCTTTTGTAAATGCTCTGACATAGGAGGAGAATCTATAATGTGAATTACGGCCACTTAGTCGCTAGAGTTTATTTATGATCTATCACAAACTTTAATCTAGGGAGAAATAAAGAATGATTAATAAAAAATAGATACATGGTATGTACATTACTTGTTTTGCATGAAATTTCCAGTTTCTATAACTATGATCTAATGTACAAATACTAAGAACTCAAAGGAGTTTTTATTTTATGTAAGAAAGATCAAGACATTTCACATGTTTTGTGCAAAGTCTAATAAAAATATCTTTTGGAGAGATAACAATAATAATCATTTTCATAAAAAATGTTGAGATGAAAATATAAAAATGTGAATAATAGTTACTTGAGGGTGGAGTTTTTCTTAAATTCTTTCCCACTTTTACCTATTTTAAAATTTCCCTGCAATAATCCTAGAACAATTACATTAAAATTTGGATTCGGGCATTTGATGGTGTAATTGGGTGGATCTCATCTTGTTTATCCCACAAACAGATTTTTGTTTTAGAAATCTTTATATCTCAGTATTTCAGCTGGCAAAGATGTTATATTTGAATTAAAAACTACTTACTGGCTATAATTTATTTGAAGTGCATTTAACTAAATGGAAGTGGAAACCACACATTTACTCCATAACCATTTTATTAACACTTTCTACAAAGCAGTTCAGGTTTGGAAACAAGTTTATATGGAATCTTAGTGTAGCATCTGAGTAGAAAAATAATGCAGTCTGAATTTGATGGCTTTCTCTACACCAATTCTATGAATTATAATTTCTATGTATTTCAATCAATCTGCTTAATAGCACCAATCATTTTTGTGGGGTCAGGGTTTTACTATAACATAGATTAGTATGGTGTAATAATTTTTCTTTGTTAGTGCAGCATAACTAATTAAGTACTTCCTTTTAATGTTTGATTGAATTTGGTAAAAACCATAGTTCAAATAAATGAAGGTGTGTCACTGACCTTAAATGGGACCTGGGTTTAAGGAAATCATTTGATGGAGCAACTAAATTAGTTCTTTTCCTCATTCTATCTTTATCAAGATATGAAATATCTCAAGCTGGTTTTAAATGAAAGTATATTTGTAAGATATTTATTAAATTGTGAACTTTCTAGCTCTGATGCAAAATTTGAAGGCAAAATAATTTTCTTCATATGTATTAAATATAAATATGACTTATTTAAAATTTACAGATTTTTCTTTCAAAATTGATATTAAATCAGGACAACTGCTTGCTGTGTTTCCATTTTTCATGATGTCATTTTATGTCACTGTGAATAATAGGCGATCAGGATGGAAAGTTTTTCAAAGTTGCAGTCCTGTAGATGCTACAATTAAATTAATTATAAATCCAGGATAAACAGTTCTTAATCACATAAAACAGTTCTGCCACATTATACACACTTTTGTTATGATGTAAATTGAAAGTCAGTGAAATATTTTTTAAGTTAAGAAAGCTGCATATTCACAAACTCTAGCTAACCCCTCATTAATAAACAGAGGCACTGAAAAAGATGTGCCCCAAACATCTGCTCTTGCTAAAAATGACATATTATTTTTCAATTTTAGTATTAACTATTTGATAATCTAAATAGTATTTATTTTCCATTTTCATATGAACAATCAACCACTAAACAACTCTTAAGTACTTTATTCATGGGCGAGCTAGCTTGACAAGATGGATTGTTCTCAGCAGAGAATCAGAGAAATTAAGCAGAGTATCTCCGTGCACTGGGGCTGATGCAGCAATACCCTAGACTGTGTGGTCATAAACAACGGACATATATTTCTCACAGTTCCGGAGACTGGGATGTCCAAGATCAGGGAGCCAGCAGATTTTGGTATCCAGTAAGGTCCTGCCCTGGGCTTCCCAGTGATGCAGTGGTAAAGAATCCACCTGCCAATGCAGGAGACACAGGAGACGAGTTAGGTCCCTGGGTCGGAAAGAATCCCCTGGTAGAGCCAGTGGCAACCCACTCCATCACTCATGCCTGGAAAATTCTCTGGAGAGATGAGCCAGGGGGCTACAGCCCCTGGTGGGGTCGCAAAGAGTTGGACACAGCTGAGCACACACATAGACAAGGTCCTGCCTCCTGGTTCATGGATGACTCTCCTCGACCCGCTACTTTTTTTTCGGTGTCCTACACATGGTGAAAGAACCAGGGATTTCTATGAGTCTTTTCTGTAAGGGCATTAATCTCATTATAAGGGCTCCACCCTCATGACCTAAGCACATCCCAAAGGCCTTACCTCCAAATAACATCACATTGAAGTTTAATTTTGAACATATGAATTTGGGGGAAACACAAATTCAGTCCATAGCCCAGACAGTAGTAGATCTTACAACTAATAAAAGAGAATTACGTGAAGAGCCAGGTTCTACAGTGCTGGAGATACACATAGAACAAGACACAGTGGCTCGTCATTCTGGGTCCCATGTCCTCTGGCGGGAAGGCAGATGACAGTTGTAAGCCTTCAGTACCAGCATTCAAGCTAAGTTAAAAGCAATGGACCTTCTTCCCCAAATCCCATACATTACACTAAAAACAATTAGATTGCTACAATTATTCTGTTTATAAGGCATTTCATATACTATTATGGTGTTCTGACTATTCTGAGAGTTACTTATTGAATGACTGCTATGTTTTGATTTATGCAAAATATAGTTTTTAATTTATTCAATGTTATTTATCAAGAACCTGTTATTATGTGAATATACTCTGCTAAGTACCAGCTTACAAAAACTTTTCAAGAATTCTGTATTCCACTAGGAGAAATAATATATTATAAACTATATTATAAATTTATATAATAATTATATTATAATATTATAAACTATATTATAAATTTATATAATAAACTATATTATATTACAAAATACTGACAGAAGATACATACAAAGGAAATTCCTAGGGAAGACTATGCTGTGTGTGTGCGTGTGTGTGTGTGTGTGTGTGTGTGTGTGTGTTTGCTCAGTAGCTTAGTCAGGTCCAGCTCTTTCCATCTTGTGGACTGGAGACTGCCAGACTCCTCTGTCCATGGGATTATTCCAGCAAGAATACTAGAATGGTTTGCCATTTCTTCCTCCAGAAAATCTTCCTGGGTCAGTGATCAAACCCATCTCCTGTGGCTTCTGCATTGGTAGACTGATTCATTACCCCTGTGCCACCTGGGAAACTCCTGGGGTGTTATAACAGAGAACCAAATTCATTAGGCAAGGCAGGGCATTCTTGAAAAACTTTCAATAAAGTTTGAAGTTTACAAAGTATTTAGAAAGAAATAAATATTCTATGCTAAGGGAACAGCACACAGGATGGCTCAGAATATTAAAGAGCCTAAAGAGAGCATTTAAGAAACTCAGAATAAGATTGACACATCTGTGGTGAAGGGCATGTACTGGATAGGGCCAGAGACCTAGGGAGTCCACATCAATGGAAGCTTTGTTCCTTGAGCTGAATTAGAATTTTATCCATGGAGATATGAGTAACTATTAAAGAATTTGTGGGAATAATGTTAAAGGGTATGCACATCAGATCAGTATCTTAGGCATTAAGTGACATGGAAGTTGGGAGTGGGATTTGTAACAGTAATACTGTAACATCATTTCTCTTGAGCTTCATTGCTGTCATAGTGTTAACAGTAAAACAAAGATGAACAAGATCTAGTCAATGACCATTTTTGTTGTTCAGTCACTCAGTCATATCCAAGTCTTTGCAACCCCATGGGCTGCAGCACACCAAGTTTCTCTCTTCCTCACCATCTCATCAGCTCTGTCCATTGAGTAAAGATGCTAAACTCATGTCCGTTGAATCAATGATGCCATCCAACCATCTTCTGTTGCCCCTTTCTCCTCCTGCCTTCAGTCTTTCTCAGGATCAGGGACTTTTCCAATGAGTTGGCTCTTCACATCAGATGGCCTAAGTATTGGAGCTTCAAGTTTAGTATAAGTCCTTCCAATGAAAATTCAAGGTTGATTTCCTTTAGGATTGACTGGTTTTATCTTCATGCAATCCAAGGGACACTCAAGAGTTCTCCAGCCACAGTTTGAAAGCATCAAGTGCTCAGCCTTATTTATGGTCCAACTCTCACATCCATACATGATTACTGGAAAAACCATAGCTTTGACTATACTGACCTGTGTAGGCAAAGTAATGTCTCTGCTTTTTAATACACTGTCTAGGTTTATCATAGTTCTTCTTCTAAGGAGCAAGCATCTTTTAATTTCATGGCTGCAGTCATCGTCTGCAGTGATTTTGGAGCCCAGGAAAATAAAGTCTGTCACTGTTTCTTTTGTTGCCCTATTTGCTATGAAGTGATGGGACCAGACGTCATGATCTTTGCTTTTTAAATGTTGAGTTTTAAGCCAGCTTTTTCACTCTCCTCTTCCACCTTCATCAAGAGGCTCTTTAATTCCTCTTTGCTTTCTGCCATAAGTGTGGTATCATTTGCATATCTGAAGTTATTGATATTCTTCCTGGCAATGTTAATTCCAGCTTGACTTTCATCCAGCCCAGCATTTTGCATGAGGTACTCTGCATATAAAGTTAAATAAGCAGGGTGACAATATACAGCCTTGACATACTGTTTTCCCAATTTGGAACCAGTCCATTGTTCCATGTCCAGTTCTAACTGTTGCTTCTTGACCTGCAAACAGATTTCTCAGGAGGCAGGTAAGGTGATCTGGTATTCCCATCTCTTGAAGAATTTTCCACAGTTTGTTGTGATCCACAGTCAAAGGCTTTAGCATAGTCAATGAAGCAGAAGTTAATGTTTTTCGGGAATTCTCTTGTTTTTTCTATGATCCAACGGATGTTGGCAATTTGATCTCTGGTTCCTCTGCCTTATCTAAGTATGACTTGAACATCTGGAATTTCTCAGTTCACATACTGTTGAAGCCTAGCTTGGAGAATTTTGAGCATTACCTAGCTACCATGTGAAATGAGTGCAATTGTGTGGTAGTTTGAATATTCTTTGACATTGCCCTTCTTTGAGATTGGAATGAAACCTGATTTCCAGTCCTGTGGCCACTGCTGTTTTCCAGATTTGCTGGCATATTGCATGCAGCATTTTCACAGCATCATCTTTTAGGATTAACTGGAATTCCATCACCTCCACTAGCATTGTTTATAGTGATTCTTCCTAAGGCCCACTTACTTTGCCTGGCTCTAGGATGTCTGGCTCTAGGTGAGTGATCATACCATTGTGGTTATCTGGGTCATTAAGATCTTTTTTGTATAGTTCTTCTGTGTATCCTTTCCACCTCTTCTTAATATCTTTGCTTCTGTCAGGTCCACGCAATATCTGTCCTTTGTTGAGCCCACCTTTGCATGAAAAGTTTCCTTGTTATCTCTAATTTTCTTGAAAAGATCTCTAGTCTTTCCCATTCTATTGTTTTCCTCTATTTCTTTACACTGTTAACTTAGGAAGGCTTTCTTATATCTTCTTGCTCTACTTTTGAACTCTGCATTCAAATGGGGACATCTTTCCCTTTCTCCTTTGCCTTTCATTTCTCTTCTTTTCTCAGCTATTTGTAAGGCCTCCTCAGATGACCATTTTGGCTTTTTGCATTTCTTTTTCTTAGGGATGATTTTGATCACTGCCTCTTGTACAGTGTTACAAACCTGTGTCCATAGTTCTTCAGGCACTCTGTCAGATCTAATCCCTTGAATCTGTTTGTCACTTCCACAGTATAATCATAAGTGACACCACAAGAGACTGAACCAGACTTGTCTGTGAGTGTTCCGGAGTCTCTGGCAGAGGCATTGGTCAACAGCGACCTGCCGCAGGGTCAGGGATACTGACTGCAGCAGTCCTGGGAGGCACAGCATGCTGACGTAAGTCCTTTTGGAGGAGGTTGCCATTACCGCTACTATAGTTTGGCCTCAGGTTTAACTGTAGAGAGGGAACGTAGCTCCACCCATCAGCAGAAAATTGGATTAAAAATTTACTGAACATGGCTCTGCCCACAGGAGCAAGACCAGTCTTCCCCACAGCCAGCCCGTCTCATCAGGATGCTTCCACTAATGTGAACATTGGCATTTTAGGAATCAGTGAGCTAAAATGGATGGGAATGGGTGAATTTAATTCAGTTAACCATTATATCTACTACTGTGGACAACAAGGAAAAATGCAGTTATTGAGTGCAATCTCAAAAACAACAGAATGATCTCAGCTTGTTTCCAAGGCAAACCATTCAATATTACAGCAATCCAAGTCTATGCCCCAACCACTAATGCCAAAGAAGCTGAAATTGAATGGTTCTATGAAGACTTACAAACCTTTCTAGAACTAACACCAAGAAAAGATATCCTTTTCATCACAGGCAACTGGAATGCAAAGTGGGAAGTCAAGAGATACCTGGAGTAACAGGCAAGTTTGGCCTTGGAGTACAAGATGAAGCAGGACAAAGGCTAACAGAATTTTGCCAAGAGAACGCACTGGTCATAGCAAACACCCTCTTTAAACAACACAAGAGATGACGCTATACATGGACATCACCAGATAGTCAATACTGAAATTAGGTTGGTTGATTATATTCTTTGCAGCTGAAGATGGAGAAGCACTATACAGTCAGGAAGGAAAAAAAAAAAAAAAGACTGGAAGCTGACTGTGGCTTAGATCATGAACTCCTTGTTGCCAAATCCAGACTTAAATTGAAGAAACTAGGGAAAACCACTAGACCGTTCAGGTATAACCTAAATCAAATCCCTTTTGATTATACAGTCAGTGGCCATAGGTATATTAATTTATTTACCAATTGCTTTTTGAAAGAGTACTGATTCCAGGTNTAAATTGAAGAAACTAGGGAAAACCACTAGACCGTTCAGGTATAACCTAAATCAAATCCCTTTTGATTATACAGTCAGTGGCCATAGGTATATTAATTTATTTACCAATTGCTTTTTGAAAGAGTACTGATTCCAGGTTGCTAGGTACTTTGTGTGGGTCCGAGGAGGAGGATAGGTAACTTTGCACCACTACTTTGAGACTGTCTAAATATATTAAACTCATTCTAAATTAAAATTATACAGTACAGGAAAAAACAAATACTTTAAAATGGAATTTATTATCAGTCAGGAAAAAATGCTCTGATATCTACTAATGGGATTATTCCATAATGAAATATAGATCTTACAGATGCTTCCAAAAAGGACATTTCATTTTGTACATTATAAGCATTCTCAATTTCACCCCCAAATCATTTTTTTCAATGTTGATTCCTAATGTTTCTTTCATTTATTCTTGATCATTTTCTCTGCCCCTTTTCTGAAGGCTTGTTGTCCCAAATGTCATCTCAGTAATGTACTACCAAATATGAGGAATTTTGCCATGAAATTAAAAGCATTTCCATGTTTTATGTAGTCAGGAATCTCACTCAGCCAGCTACTGTCTTCAAAGAGATTAGTGATATAGAGAAGAATGATAGCTCAGACAGATTGAAATGGAAAATGTAAACAAAAACAATCTTGGATTTTTGTTTTTTCTACTGATATTATCTTTGACTAGTTCAGATTTCTTTTAAAAAGGTACAGTTGATTGCAAATTAGTTTACTGCGTGATCTTCTAACAGTTTTTATTTTATTTTGGTATTATTTTTTTTATTTTACTTTACAGTAGTCTATTGGCTTTGCCATACATCGACATGAATCCACCACAGGTGTACATGAGCTCCCAATCCTGAATCCCCCTCCCATCTCCCACCCCACAACATCTCTCTGGATCATCCCCGTGCACCAGCCTCAAGCATCCTGCATTCTGCATCGANTTTAAAAAAAAAAAAATTTATTTATTTACTGTTTGGTTGCATCAGGTCTTAGTTGTGGCATACTGGGCCTTCATTGTGGCAAGCAGGTATCTCTCTGCTTGCCACAGACTCCAGAGAGTACAGGCTCAGGCTAAGTACAAGCATGGGCTCTGGAGAGTACAGGCTCAGTAGTTGTGGTGTGCAGGCCCCGTGGCTTGTGAGATCTTAGTTCCAGGAACAGGGATTGAACCATTTCCTCTGCATTGGAAGGTGTGTTCTTAACCATTGGACCACCGGGAAGATCCCAGCCTTGATGTTTTTGAAGAATTCAGACAAGTTGTCTTGTAGACTATCCCACAGTCTGGATTTATCTGATTTTCTTTGTTTACATTCTGGCAGTTTTTTAGTCAGTAAAACTACCTATGTCAGCATTTCATTTCAGCACATCAGGTACATGTAATAAAGTGAAAGTCACTCATTTGTGACCGACCCTTTGCAATCCCATGGACTATACAGTCCATGGAATTCTCCAGGCCAGAATACTGGAGTAGGTAGCCTTTCCNGTTACATTTGCTTAACTCTCCTCTGTTTAAACACATTTTCAAACGATTTAGCAATGTTTCCTTGTTTTCTAAGTTGCCAATGACATGGTACCTTGCCTAAAGAATTGTTCCACATGTATTTCCTAAGAATAGGAGCATTCTTTTATATGACAAAATGCAGATAAGAAACTGGACATGGATATTATCTAATAAATTTTCTTCAGTTGTCCACAAATGTCTTTTATGGCTGGACTTTCTCCATAGTTGATGTATTTGTACTTTGTCTTAAATTCAGGGTCCAGTCAAGGATTATAGATTGTATTTGGTTATTAGTTTCATTTTCCTTGGATGTAGAACAACCCCTGGGGCTTCCCTGGTGGCTTAACAGTAAAGAATCCACCTGCAGTGTAAGAGACTCGGTTTCAGTCCTTGAGTTGGAAAGATTCCCTGGAGAAGTAAATGGCAACCCACTCCAGTATACATGTCTAGGAAATCCCATGGACAGAGGAGCCAGGGGTTGCTGCAGTCCACAGGATCACAAGAATTGGGCATGACTTAGTGACTACACCACCACCACCACCACAGAATAGCTTCTATCTTTATATTATCTCTCATGACCTTGATTTAAAAAAAAAAAAATTTATTTATTTACTGTTTGGTTGCATCAGGTCTTAGTTGTGGCATACTGGGCCTTCATTGTGGCAAGCAGGTATCTCTCTGCTTGCCACAGACTCCAGAGAGTACAGGCTCAGGCTAAGTACAAGCATGGGCTCTGGAGAGTACAGGCTCAGTAGTTGTGGTGTGCAGGCCCCGTGGCTTGTGAGATCTTAGTTCCAGGAACAGGGATTGAACCATTTCCTCTGCATTGGAAGGTGTGTTCTTAACCATTGGACCACCGGGAAGATCCCAGCCTTGATGTTTTTGAAGAATTCAGACAAGTTGTCTTGTAGACTTATCCCACAGTCTGGATTTATCTGATTTTCTTTGTTTACATTCTGGCAGTTTTTTAGTCAGTAAAACTACCTATGTCAGCATTTCATTTCAGCACATCAGGTACATGTAATAAAGTGAAAGTCACTCATTTGTGACCGACCCTTTGCAATCCCATGGACTATACAGTCCATGGAATTCTCCAGGCCAGAATACTGGAGTAGGTAGCCTTTCCCTTCTCCAGGGGATCTTCGCAACCCAGGGATGAACCCAGGTCTCCCGCATTGCAGGCAGATTCTTTAATAGCTGAGCCACAAGGGAAGCCCAGGAGTACTGGGGTGGTTACCCTATCTCTTCTCCAGTGGAACTTGCCAACCCAGGAATCAAACCAGGGTCTCCTGCATTGCTGGTGGATTCTTCACCAACTGAGCTATCAGAGAAGCCAGCCATGTAATAAATAATGTCAGTTTATTCCTTATTAATGGTGTCAAATATAATCACTGATTGAAGTGGTGACTACCAGATCTTTCCTTTTTTAAAGACCTTTTTCCATTTTGTAATGAACCAAGTTATCTATGGGCCTGTTAGCCCAGCTATCTTTCTAAGGTATTACATCCTTTGAAAATCAGTAACTGAATCAAATTCCCCATTGGTGAATAAAAAATTCTTTTACTAAGAATCAGTGTGAAATGAGTTGGATTCTTAGGAATTCTTCCCTGAAGAAGAGTCCGTCACCCCTTCTTTTTTAGCGTTACTATAGGCTTCTTTTTTATTCAGTTTAGTGTAATCCATTGCTTTCATTTTTCTTTTTGAGGCACACAGTGTCCCAAATTTGGATAGTAAAGGATCCTTTTCAAACCAATTCTGAGTCTTTTGAACTTGGCATCATTAGTCTTTGAGCATTTCTTTCTTTTCTGGCACAGTAAGATGTTACTCTACCTGATTCACCATTGCATCCCTAATATCCAGCATAGCACTTGACATAGGGTAGGAGATAAAATCTCTGAGAAATTTTAAAAAATAGTTTAAAAATTCCATATCTAGGCTTCCCACACTCAAGCTCTATAACAAAACATCAAGAGGTAAGAACTGAAATGGCCCTCATCACCTTATAACCTATGCAGAACAAGACAGAGTATTAAGGAATAAATAAAATGCAAAACAACAATAAACTTTAAGCCTTTCCTGCCATAGACTCACAATTAGCCATTTCACAAAGGAATCTTGGTTTCTTGTATGGCAGTTGTATTTAGAAACCAAGATCTACACTTAGAAAAACATAGTTTTTAATGACTAATACTGTTTTATTGTATGCCTATGCTACGTTTTAAAGTTTCTGTTGGGAACATTTAGTTTCATATTAAGGAAAAGCTTGAAACAGCACTGGGTAAAATAATCATTTTATGTACAGATTTGTGTGTTTGCCAATTGTTTTCCTCAGATAAATTCCGAGATTTATAATTTACATCAAAGACTATACACATTTTAAAGAACATATGATACACAATGTGAAATTGCCATCCAAAGAGATCATTATTAGGGCTTCTGGGTTCTGTGTCTGCAATTTTATATCTGTTACAGCTTAGGTCAGCTATTGTTTTCATTTCTGATTGAAAATGAATTCTAGTGTTGGTACCTACTAAATGATGGCTTGTGATATAATGTATTTACTGCTGAGGTGGTAGTCTTTGTTTTCTGATACTGTACCTTTAAAAATTATATTCTAACTGTTCTAATTATGCAGTTTCTTATTTGGTAATTATTTATAATAAGGTGCTTTTTAGGTGAAATTGTTTTAGCTTTTCAGAATTGAGCTTTCACTTAATTTAGAGACATAGCATTATATTTATCTTCCCTTAATGCTTTACGAGAAATGTATGTGTGTTTGCTAGTAGTTATAGGAAATTTAAAGGAAATTCTTTAGCAGAGTTCCAGAACCTTCAGCATACCTTTGAGTTTATGCTTTGATTTTTTTAAAAAAGCTGAATGGTAAGCTATAATTAAGCTTACCTTTAGTTAGTTTTAGACTACATGTGTGCAAATGAAGGAGGTTATTTTGTAAATATTATGCTTAGTGATTTTTGTTGTTTAAATAACACAAAGAACCTTAGAAGCTGGTCGGTTCAGTCGCTCAGTCGTATCTGTCTCTTTGCAACCCCATAAACCTCAGCATGCCAGACCTCACCAGTCCATCACCAACTGCCAGAGTCTACCCAAACCCATGTCCATTGAGTGGGTGATGCCATCCAACCATCTCATCCTCTGTTGTCCCCNAACTGTTGCTTCCTGACCTGCATACAGGTTTCTCAAGAGGCAGGTTAGGTGGTCTGGTATTCCCATTTCCTTCAGAATTTTCCACAGTTTATTTTGTGATCCACACAGTCATTTGGAAGTTCACGGTTCACATATTGCTGAAGCCTGATTTGGAGAATTTTGTGCTTTACTTTACTAGGGTGTGAGATGAGTGCAGTTGTGTGGTAGTTTGGACATTCTTTGGCATTGCCTTTCTTTGGGATTGAAATGAAAACTCACCTTTTCCAGCCCCATGGCCACTGCTGAGTTTTCCAAATTTGCTGGCATATTGAGTGCAGCACTTTCACAGCATCATCTTATAGGATTTGAAATAGCTCAGCTGGAATTCCATCACCTCCAACTAGTTTTGTTCATAGTGATGCTTCCTAAGGCCCACTTGACTTCGAACTCCAGGATGTCTGGCTCTAGGTGAATGTGAGTGATCACACCATCATAATTATCTGAGTTGTGAAGATCTTTTTTGTACAGTTCTTCTGTGTATATTTGCCACCTCTTCTTAATATCTTCTGCTAGGTCCATGCCATTTCTGTCCTTTATTGAGCCATCTTTGCATGAAATGTTCCCTTGGTATCTCTAATTTTCTTGAAGAGATCTCTAGTTTCTCCCATTCTATTGTTTTCCTCTATTTCTTTGCACGCATCACTCAGGAAGGCTTTCTTATCTCTCCTTGCTAATCTTTGGAACTCTACAATCAGATATCTTTTCTTTTCTCCTTTGCTTTTCGCTTCGCTTCTTTTCGCAGCTATTTGTAAGGCCTCAGACAGCCATTTTGCTTTTTTGCATTTGTTTTTCTTGGGGATAGTCTTGATTTCTGTCTCCTGTACAATGTCATGAACCTCTGTCCATAGTTCATCAGGCACTCTATCAGATCTAATTCCTTAAATCTATTTCTCACTTCCACTGTATAGTCATAAGGGGTTTGATTTAGGTCATACCTGAATGGTCTAGTGACATTAGTGAATGGTCTAGTTTTCCCCACTTTCTTCAATTTAAGTCTGAATTTTGGCAATAAGGAATTCATGGTCTGAGCCACAGCCTCAGTTTTTTCATCTGTAAAGTGCATGTAGTAATACGTACTTTATATACCTACCTATAGTTCTGNACATTAGTGAATGGTCTAGTTTTCCCCACTTTCTTCAATTTAAGTCTGAATTTTGGCAATAAGGAATTCATGGTCTGAGCCACAGCCTCAGTTTTTTCATCTGTAAAGTGCATGTAGTAATACGTACTTTATATACCTACCTATAGTTCTGTTCTGAGATATCACTGTGCCTGGAACACTGCCTCTTGTAGTATGGATTCTCAGTTTTCAAAAAACCTAGCGAATTCCCTGATGGTCCAGTGATTAGTACCTGACAGCTTCATTGCTATAGGCCCAGATTCAGTCCCCAGTCAGGACTAAGATCCTCCAGGCCATGCAGCATGGCCGGAAAAAAACCCAGAGCCTAGAACTTCTGATCATCCAGCATTGTAGGATGCTGCTGATCTTATTCTCCTTTTTATTTTCTCCATACATAATTCATGAAGCTGCATTTTAAGTAGCATGTTTACAGTTCCTGCACACAACCAGTCATTTGGAAATTTTTTATTAGTAAATACTTCAGAATCTTATGATTCTGATTTCCCATGCATCTTAACCTTCACCTTTCCAATTCGTGTTTTCTTCCCTGTGTAAAATATATTAAAGTGAGTGGGTCATAAATCTTTACTCTTCAATATAATAGTTTGCATTTGAGAAATCAAAAAGTTCAGTTTTCTTTAAGTAGTTCTTCTGTGATGTCATAGCAACTAGGAATCTCTCTCTTGAGCCTTAACTTTTGACCCACTCATTTCCTCTTCAGGGGAAAGGATGACAATTAGGGAGTGCAAAAGATTTCCAGGGATCTTAGTTTAAGAAACAGTAAGTTTTCCGGTTTTAACATAGTGTTATAAATAAAATCAGCAACTTTGTCACATGTAAAGCTTTTATAGATTTTTAAATCTATAAATCACTGCACATAAACAGCTTATATATATTATATATGTAGCTAGCTTAATATGCTTATTCATCAAAGACTTTGAACAATGGAAGGATAAAATTGATACATTTAACTAGAAAATTCAGTGCTTTTTCACCTTTTGGAAGATGAGAACCAATGTGTTTGGTTCTTTATTTCAAAGCTTGTCTTTTGTTGTCCTGATACTCATCAGAACTCCAACTCCATATTATAGACTTTTGCCAAGCTTTAGTCAGCTTACCTCTCCAAACCAATTTCTATCAGCTCCTTACTTTTATTGACTGTGCAACCCCTTCAGTCAGTCACTGGGATTCAAAATCTTGTTGTCATTTTGGGTAATTTCCTCTTTCATATCTTTTATCCTCTAAACCACCAAGCACATATAGTCTTACTTTGATGATTTTCTTTTTTTCCTTTCTGTATTCTGGTTCAGACTTTTCCTCAAACCAGCACTTTTCTTAATTGTATTCAGGGAAATTCTGCTTGGGGAAGATACTGTATAACAGTTCCATAACCACAAAAGTTTATCAGACATTCTATCACAGCCTTCCAGCAGTACTATAAGCCTTCTTGAAAGCAGTGACCAAATCTTATCCTAACACCTGGCATGTATTGTGTAAATACTTGGTTGGTTGACTTACATTAAAAGAAGGATAAGTAACATTTTTCTTAGGTTTTATGAAATACAGTTTATTCGTAAGTATGCACATGTAACCTGTCTTTTTAAGCAGAATTTATTGGGATTAAATTCCCTAATTCCCATCATTTTTCTTGGCCTTTTACAGGTATGTAACATAATCTTTGTTTGATTTTATTTGTAAGGTACATCTTATTCAGGTTATGAAGCAGCAGTGTATTCAGCTGCATCCTCCTACTACCAACAGCAGCAGCAGCAACAGAAGCAGGCAGCGGCGGCGGCGGCAGCAGCTGCTGCAACAGCTGCCTGGACAGGGACCACCTTTACTAAAAAAGCACCATTCCAAAATAAACAACTGAAACCAAAACAGCCTCCCAAACCACCCCAGATTCACTATTGTGATGTCTGTAAGATCAGCTGTGCTGGACCACAGGTACGTATGTTGTATGCCTCACCATAAATCTTGAGTGGTTATCCTTGATAGTTAAGTATGATTGATTATTATAATTCTTATGCCTACAAAGAAAGTTTACATTTTTCTCTCCTGCTAACTTTTAGTTAATATGTACATATTTCATCAAATGACCGTTTTTTTTAAAGATTTTTGTATTGACATACATGAATTCTAAGAAAAATCCAGTAAAAATAATTACGAATGTTATTAACAGGTGGGCAAATTGAGCTTTTCTTTAGGAAGGATTCTTTGCTCTTTAAGTAAAACTTATAGCTTAAAAGTTTTATATTCAGATTAGTTAGGATTTGGGAGTAAGATTGAATTTTTATTTCTTTTTTGACATTTATGACTTACTTTTTAAGCCTTTTATGCAAACTTCTTGAACTTAAAAGACAATTGGATATTGATTTTCTTAGTTCTTCAAGGTCTATATTGAGTGTATGAGTAGAATTTTGTAGTCGAAAAAGGATGACCGTAGAGATAGTTAAGTTTTATACACTGACATGATGAGATGAGAAGACTTTGTCAGATATAAATAGCAGAAGTTGCCTTTCTCTAGTATTAAAAATCCTTAAGCTATTTTAATAATCTATAACTTTAAGATAACATTTTTCATGAGACTGACTTGTATATCCTTTATAGGATGTTACTTGTTTCTATATACTTATTTCCTCTATGAGGCTTGTAGGGACTTTGGGAATAAGAAAGCTGTAGGAATGTGTCTTTTTCAACAATATCAACGAAAGAAGCATGCAGAACCTTTATTCCTTTATTCTGCTTTTTGTTGTTGTTGTTGTTGTTGTTTGTTATTGTTTTCTTGCTGTTGCTAAACATGAAATAAGTGATCTAGGGAAGGATCTGTTTATAAAATCTAGTGAGTTCCACTCCCTTCCCAACTTTACTTGTTAATATCTTTAAGAGTGTCTAGTGTTTATATAAAAATTTGGTAAGCAGTTTGGCAGGCAAAAGGTATTTGAAGAGATCAGATTTTGAGTTTTTAGTAGTTTCTTCCAGTTACATCATCTATCACCCTTTCCCAACCTGTGTACATTCTTTTAAATTTACTAGATCAGTTCTGTCTGCTTTTCAGTATAGAATTTGGGAGTTATTTTCAATTATCAGCATTCTCTGAGTTACACCAAATTAGAGACTAGTTTAATATATGTGGCTGTTAAGATAAGACCTTTTTTTTTTTTCTTTCCTATTTTAACTTTGATAGAAAACAGTTTTATTGTGATAACATGCTTGGGGGAGAGGAGACATGGGGAATGTTTGCCTCAACCTGGGACTAAACATGAAGGGGAACAAGAATGTTGGCTTCAGTACTGAGGAGTGTATCCTACTCAGTAATGACTGTTTAGAGTGAATGATGATGAGGTGGCAATTACAAATGTTAAGAGACTTGACTGTGTGGTAACATATAAAAGCATAGCACATAGCTCTAGGGTGATAAGTTAATAGCATTTAGAATCAGCCTATATATGCAAGGCTGACCATTGATTTGGGGGAGCTGGATGGTTACACAAGAACAGGCCAAGAGTACCTCTGTTAAGTCAGAGGCAGTGCTGTAAGGGGTTAATGAACCTATGGAGAAAAATACTGTGTGAATGAGATGGTGAGTTAGAGACTAGTATAGATGTAAGAAAGGAGACTGAGTTGGTTCCGGTATGAGGGGCTGTTGTTTCAGTCCTGTGTCTGCGACTTAACTTGTGGCCTTGGGCAAGTTGGAGACTAAGTCAATTGTCTGGGCCTTTGTTTATTCACTTCTGTAATAGGCACTTGTCCCTAAATAATTGAGGTTCACACTGCTTTACGAAGCCACTTTAGTCTGCTGCAGATGGTGAGAAGAGAATCAGGTGGCTAGGTCTTAGGTCTTCCTCTTGTTTGAAATACAGTAACTTTCCTTAGTTGTGCATAAGATTTCATTTTGAGAAAGGATTTTCTTGTTTCAAACTTAGAAAATCATTTCAGGTAACCTCTAAAGTCCCATTCAGCTCTGAGATTGTATGCTATCTATGCAATTTTGTGCTCATCATATGTGTGTATAAAATTCTTTTAAATAATACAGGAAATAATAAACTGGCCCCACTCAAGGTCCTTATTGACCTCTTATTTTTATAAAACTACCTTCCTCAGTCATTGACATTGAAGACAATTTTTAATATATACTTGGACTATTTTGGTGGCTAGTATTACAATAATGTTATTTTTCCTTCAAAAGGGATACAATTCTGGCAGTTAAATGCTTTAAATAGACTTTTGTTCAGGGTGGAATGGATTCTAACACAGATTGTGAAAATGCATTCTTGGGTTTTCTCAGATGCAACTGACTTCTAAGCCAGTTTTATAAGTAATCATACCTGTTTATAAAGAGTCTTGTTACCATGTAGTAACATTGTTTTTTCTTCTCATGTGGCAGATATATTTTTCCTCCCTCATAATTCTGTAATTAAATAATTTCTTTTGGAATGATCACTCTTATTAGTCTCTACCCAACATTATACATAAGCAGTGCTGCTGCTGCTAAGTCGCTTCAGTCGTGTCCAACTCTGTGCGACCCCGTAGATGCCAGCCCACCAGGCTCCGCCATCCCTGGGATTCTCCAGGCAAGAGTGGGTTGCCATTTCCTTCTCTTAAGCACTAAAAGATATAAATTCTTTCAAACTGAGAGCAGTTACCTTGTATTGATATTTTGGCTATGTATGAAAGTCCTTTGTTAATTAAAGTGTTAGGTAAGTATGTTCTTGGTAAACAAGATACAGAGAACCACAAATACATCATGTATGTAGGGAAGCCACATGCTCCTGTTCAGTTGCTTTTAAAATGGTGTAGTGCTGAGATTTTAATGAGTATTAGAGATTGGAATAAATCATTGCAAATAATGTAGATAGAAAAGTAGTGAAGCAAAATTATTCTTCTTGTTTGAGACAGACTTATAAAGAACATTTAGAAGGGCAGAAACATAAAAAAAAAGAAGCCGCATTGAAAGCCTCACAGAATACCAGCAGCAGCAACAACTCTACTCGTGGGACACAAAATCAGCTACGTTGTGAGCTCTGCGATGTGTCTTGTACAGGAGCAGATGCATATGCTGCCCACATTCGTGGTGCTAAGCATCAGAAAGTAGGTGTTTTTTTCCCACACACCCTTGTCTTAACTCTCTTTTCTTTTCCCTTTTTTGTGGGGTTGGGGGTTACATGCCTAATGTATATATAAGCTAAGTCGCTCAGTCATGTCTGACTCTTTGCGACCCCGTGGACTGTAGCTCACTAGGCTCCTCCATCCATGGAATTCTCCAGGCAAGAATACTGGAGTGGGTTGCCATTTCCTTCTCCAGGGTATCTTCCCGACCCAGGGATTGAACCCAGGTCTCCCACATTGCAGGCAGGTGCTTTAACCTCTGAACCACCAGGGAAGCCCCTAATGTATATATAAAGGTGACATCAAATAGTCATTGCTTAAGGAAGAAAAGACTGATGACCCTTCTTAAAATTGAACTCGGTCTTTTCCCACCAATTGAAATTGAATCATTTAGTTGTTTTCTGCCTTCTGTTATGCTTAAGTATAGGTTGGTATGCATGTGGCCAAGTCATTTCCTCACCAAGTGGTAGATATAATATGTATCCAAATCTGTTCATACAGATTGTTTTGAAAGTAATGAGTTTTTACTTAAAAGTGTATAAGAGAAAAAAATACAACAAAGAAAAATATGGTTAAGATTTTCATTTTATAGGGTCTTTTAGGCAAACTTAAAAAAATATTCTGCATTCTGTGAGTTTTCTGACAGATAAATATGCTTTTATTTTGTAGGTGGTTAAATTACACACAAAACTTGGTAAACCCATTCCATCAACAGAACCAAACGTTGTTAGCCAAGCTACTTCTTCAACAGCTGTATCTGCTTCAAAGCCAACTGCCTCTCCTTCAAGCATTGCAGCAAGCAATTGTACTGTGAATACTTCATCAATTGCAACTTCTTCAGTGAAAGGTCTTACAGCTACAGGAAACTCGTCTCTTAATAGCACAGCCAACACTAAAGTATCAGCAGTGCCTGCAAATATGGCTGCCAAGAAAACATCTACACCCAAAATAAACTTTGTTGGCAAGTACTGAAGATTTTGTGTTCCTTCTAACTCTGTTAAAGTGGTATTTCTCCTCCACTCCAGGACTAGCTTTTCTGCTTACACAGTTGTCTTCTTTTCTGCGACCTTATTTAATTACATATCTGTATTTTTTTTCTTGAAATTTTTTCAGTTCTGTTTTCTTCAGCCATAGACTTAAAAATATATATGTATTTATTTTACTATTCCTCTTTCTCTACTTCCTATCCAGTCCTCAGTCTCTTACAGTATTTCAACTCTATCCTTTTCTGAAATCACCAAAAACCTACTTGCCACATTGAATGGCCAGTTTTCTGTTCATCCTGTTGACCTCTCTAACATTTGAAACAGTTGACTGCTGTACCTTAAAGCTTTAGTTATGTCTCTCTCTCTGTTTTGGGTCCACTGACTCCTTCCTCAGGTATCTTTATTGGTTCTCTGACTCTCATGTTCATTAGCTGATAGTATTGCTAAGATTCTGATTGTCTCATCTCACTCACTTAGTATTCATGAGTATACATATTGTATATGCAGTAACTTTAAAATCATTTGGACAAATGCAGAACGCCCACCTGAGTTCTAGAACCATATTTTAGGTATTTCCTGGTCATTATCTGTATGGTTCTGTTGATGCTGTTAGTGTCTGTTTCTAACATTTTATCTCATCACAAGAGTACTGTGAAATAATCTCATAAAACTGCTGCTTTTTCACATGAAAAAGTCCACTGACATTTTTTCTTACTTGTTGCCTCTTCCAGTTGTTTCTAATCTTTTTGTTTCTGTCACTACAGTATATTCTCCAAAAAGTGTCTTTTTCTCTTCATAGCCTCTGCTTTGTTTTTAGGCCTTCAAAACTACTTCCTCAGAGCTTTGTCTCTTATTGCATCCAGTTTCTGCAACACTTTTGTCTAAGTTATTTTGTAAAAAACATATTTATCAAATTGTGTTAGTTTCCCATTTAAAAATTTTCTGTGGCCTTCCCCTTGCATATAACAAAAATGTCTGTATTCCTTAATGATGTCATCCAAGTCCTTTCACAAATTAACCTCTGCCTCAGATATCATTACCTCTACCTCAGTGCTGTGCTTAAGTCACTTAGTCATGTCAGACTTTTTGTGACTTCATGGACTGTAGCCTGCCAGGCTCCTCTGTCCATGGGATTCTCCAGGCAAGAATACTGGAATAGGTTGCCATTCTCTCCTCCAGTGGATCTTCCCAACCCAGGGATCGAACCCAGACCTCCTGCATTGCAGGCAGATTCTTTACCATCTGAGCCACCAGGGAAGCCCTGTACCTCGGTGATAAGTCCTATTGAATTACCAAGTCTTTTTTTAATTTACCATAGTCCTTTTTATTATTATTATTTTATTATTTTAATTGGAGGCTAATTACTTTACAATATTGTGGTTTTTCCCATACACTGACATGAATCAGCCCTGGGTTATGTGTGTCCCCCATCCTGAACTCCCCTTCCCACCTTCCTCCCCATCCCATCCCTTCCCTCAGAGTTGTCCCAATGTACCAGCTTTGAGTGTCCTGTTTCATGCATCAAACTTGGACTGGTGATCTATTTCGCATATGGTAATATACTTGTTTCAATGCTGTTCTCGCAAATCATCCCACCCTCGCTTCCTCCCACAGAGTCCAAAAGTCTGTTCTTTATATCTGTTTCTCTTTTGCTGTCTCACATATAGGGTCATCGTTAGCATCTTTCTAAATTGCATATATATGCGTTAATATGCTGTATTGGTGTTTTTCTTTCTGACGTACTTCACTCTGCATAATAGGCTCCAATTTCACCCACCTCATTAGAACAGATTCAGATGTGTTCTTTAACTGAATCAGGTTAAAGCATGATGGATCCTTTGCTTTACATTCCCAAAATACTCTGTTAACACATTGTGCTATAATAACGTGTCAGTCAGTTCAGTTGCTCAGTCGTGTTCGACTCTTTGCAACCTCATGAACTGCAGCATGCCAGGGAGGCCTCCCTGTCCATCACCAACTCCCAGAGTCCACCCAAACCCATGTCCATTGAGTCGGTGATGCCATCCAACTNGCACTTTCACAGCATCATCTTTTAGCATTTGAAATAGCTTAGCTGGAATTTCATCACCTCCACTTGAGCTTTGTTTGTTGTAATGCTTCCTAAGGCCCATTTGACTTCACACTGCAGGATGCCTGGCTTTAGGTGAGTAATCACACCATCATGGTTGTCCAGGTCATTAAGACGTTTTTTACACAGTTCTGTGAATTCTTGCAACCATCTCTTAATATCCTCTTCTGTTGGGTCCACATTTTCTACCCTTTATTGTACTCACCTTTGCATGAAGTGTTCCCTTGATATCTCTAATTTTCTTGAAGAAACCTTTAGTCTTTTCCATTCTGTTGTTTTCCTCTATTTCTTTGTATTGTTCACATAAGAAGGCTTTCTTATGTCTCCTTGCTATTCTTTGGAAATCTGCATTCAGTTGGGTATGTCTTTCCTTTGCCTTCCACTTCTCTTCTTTATCTCCTCTCATAATTGCTAAAAACTGGGAACAACTCACTGCCCTTCAACGGTTGAATGGATAAAAAATCTTGTAGAACATCTGTAAAATGGAATACTAATCAGAATTCAAAGGAACAAATTTCAATATACACACAACAATTTGGACCAGTTCAAAATTATGCTAAGTGAAAAAAGCCAGACTCAAAAGTCAACATACTGTGTTATTTCATTTGTGTGCCTTTCTGGAAAAGGCAAAACGAGGGGCATATATCAGATCAGTTGCTGCCAAAAGCGAAGAATGTAAGAGAGGCAGTTAACCACAGAGAATAACCAAGGAATGTTTTTCCGATAAGCAACATATTCTATATTTTTATTTTGGTGGTAGATATCTGTCAAACCTACTGTACTGTAAATTTTACTGTACATAAATTGTATCTCAATAAATAACTTGAAAAATGAAAATGAAACTAGACTCATACCTCAAGCCATAATCCGGACAATTTTTATAAGTATTCAAAGTATAAATATAACAGAGAGAGCCTGGCTCAGATATGAAAATACCAAGACCTTTCATGCAAACCAAAGTTGAGGCAGGAGTTAGCATCTTCTTACATCTGCTCCAGAACAAAATTTTCTGGGAGTTACACAAGGATTTAACAGCTTATAGATGTAATAAATGCTTCTTCACTTTAAAGAAACCTTTAAAACTACTCAGTGATGAACTCCTGAGAGCCTAAATTTTTCATTCTGGTTATGAAATATTATTAATATATCTCCAAAATGAAAAATTTGGAAATCACACAGAAGCCAAAAATGGAATTTAAAAAATTACCTATAATTCTATCATTACCTTTTCTCTCTCTTTTTCAAAATGTAGATAATAAAGAATGAAACTCTTCTTTCTCTGGCCCAACTATGATGCCTAGAGGTAGCTGCTGTCATCTACACTTTGGTATGTATTTTGATGGAGACTTTTGTGCCTGGCTACACAGAAGTACGTTAAAGTTTTGTCTTAGTTTGTTTGGACTGCTATGGCAAAAATACCATAGACTGAATGATTTATAAGCACAGAAATTTAATTCTCACAGCTCTGGAAACCAGGAAGTCCAAGATCAAGATGCCAGGAATTTCATTGTCTGATGATGGCCCACTTTCTGTTTTATAGACGGCCACTTTCTCACTGTGTTCTCAAAGAGTGGAAGCGACAAATTAGCTCTCTGGGTCCTTTTTTTTCTAAGGGCTAATTTCATTCCTGAGGGCAGAATGCTCATGACCTAAACACCTCCCAAAGTCTCTGCCGTCTAATACCAACTCAGTGAAGTTCAGGGCTTCAATATATAATTTTTGGGAAGATAGAACCATTCAGTCCTTTAAACTGGTTTTTAAACTACTATTACATATTGTTTGTCTTCCAAAATATCATACTATAATTATTGTTATGCACTTGATAAATATACTTTAGGGATCACAAATACATAAGGATGAAATTTGGATGATTTTAGTGAAAAAGATGAAAATCTTTGTGAATCATGGAGTAAGAAGATAAAAAATCTGAAAGGCATGAAATGTAGGTCCTTTGTTTCTAGAAGATGCTGTAATCATTAATTGTATACTTCAATTTGACTGGGCTGAAGGATGCCCAGAAAGCTTGTAAAATATAATAAAATATGATTTCTGGGTGTGTGTCTCCAGAAGAAACTGACATTTCAATTGGTAGGCAGAGTAAAGAGGGGCACCCTCAGCAATGTGGGCAGGTATCATGCAATCCCACCCTGAACTGAGGGCCTGAATAAACAAAAAGATGAAGGACAAACGTGATCTCTTTGCTTGAATGAAGACATCCCTCTTCTGCCTTTGGGCAGCAACACTTCTGATTCTCAAACTTTTGTACTCAGACCAGGACTCACCAGGTATGTCAGTGGTAAAGAATCCTACTGCCAATGCAGGAGATGCGGATTTGATCCCTGGGTCAGGAAGATCCCCTGAGGAAGAAATGGCATTAGTCCAGTATTCATATTTGGGAAATCTCATGGACAGAGGGGCCAGGTGGACTATAGCCCATGGGGTCACAAAAGAGTCAGACATGACTCTAAGTCCTGAACTTACAGGACTTAGAACAACAGGACTTAGTGCCACCAGTCCCTGGTTCTCTTTGGACTCAGAATTCCACAGCCAATTTTCCTGATTCTCTAGCTTGTACATGGCAGACTATGGGACTTCTCAGGATCCATAACCACATCAATCTATTCCTACAATCAATCAATCTATAATAATTATGTTTCTCTGGAAATCTTTGACTAATAAAGATACCAAAAGCAAAGTCATTTAAGCAATTCACCAGGAGAAAATAGTAAAACATATAGAGTATATTAGTAAGAATAAGATAAATAAAATGAACCACCAAAAAGGAGTAGGCAGGTTAAAGGAGAAGAAAAAATAGACAACACACTTTAAGAAAGCATAACCTTATTAATGTCAAGAAAATGCATGTTAAAGCAAAATGAGATAATATTTTTTAGTCACAATTGAGAAAAATTTTCATTGAAGACCATCAGTATCAAACAGGTAATTTTATATACTTTTGATGGTAGTGTGTATTAATGTAGTCATTTAATAAAATAATCTACCAGGTTTATTTAAACAACCATACCTAAATTTTGGCTCAGCAGTTGGACTAATTTATTTTACAAATTATCAATTCAGAAAAACATACATAAAAGATATTGCAGCATTATTTGCTAAAACAACAAACAAAAAATAAAATGTATAATCTTATAATGAATACTATGTATCCATTAAAATGAATGAGAGAGATATCACTTAGAAGGATATGCACGTTGCAAAGTTAAACATAAATGAAAATAACTGAAAGGCATTGATTATATTTTGTGTTCAGTGAATAGAAATCTCAATTGCACAAATGGCAATAGAGGATATTGTGGCGTGTTCTACCCAGATATGCAGGCCATCTGCCAGTTACTAGGATTATTGAATGATGATGGCTATATCCATCATCCATTTCTGAAAACTCACCCAAGGTTGCACCTCTTCTTAGGGGTTGGCTAATGATTTGATAATTTGAGAATATAAAATTCCAATCCCTTTTCTTAATTTGGGACAGTGCTGAAAGATTCCTTGGAGTTTGAGGATTTTCTGATGAGTTTGATGAGATCTCAATTGCTACTTTACTTTAGTCAACTTGCCCCACTCTCTGCTGCCTTCCTCACTTCCTTAAGAGTGTAGTTAGAGGTGTATCTCTCAAGAGCGCACCCCAGTGAACTTTTGCACTGAACACCCTGTCATCAGAGACCTCAATCTAAAACAACACATATGTCTTTGTATGTTAATAAATGCAGAGGGAGAGGTACCAAAGAAGATGCACAGCAGCTCATTCATACTAGACAATCAAGGATATAAGGTTAAAGAGGAGTGACAATAGAGAGTATTTCACTTATTCACATCTTCATTGTTTTAACAATTAAGTTTAGAGCTTATTTTTTCTGTTAGTTAAGTCACCTAGCATATATTTTGTGAAATATCAGAGGAAATGATTCCTTTTGTATAAAACACACACTATTTTGCATATACCAAGGAAGAGTCACACCATTCTCATGCTTTTTAGTTCCTTTTACCTGCATTAAAAGGAAATTTTTCAAAGTTTCTTTTAATCCACTCAAACAAGTAAGTCGTCAGACTTCCCAAATGGGCATATTCTGTACTTTTAATTTTATGCTAGCAGAGAATGTGATCAATAAATTATTGCTGTTTGTGAAACATTTACTTTTATAGTTCTAACATAGGGTTACCAGAATGGTGGGGGTTTTTTTCGCATTATTTGACAGCTGAAATTAAACAAATCCTATCCAACTACAAGGCTAATAGAAGATTTACTATGTGTGTCATTAGCACCATCCATATAAGGTAACAGAAAATATGAGGTGTGGATTTTTAAAATATGATAAAATGAGAATACTGTTAGGTGCACAGGAAGGTGTGACTTCAGACTGGCATTTTCTTATTAGAATAGAAGTGCCTCTGTTTTATTTTACTAAAATAATCAGTATTATGTGTTTTTGAGTTGACATCTTTCAAATTACTTTATCAAATCAAAAATATATACCTTAGTTGAAATATATCTTAACTATCATGTCACTTTAATGTAATATATGGCATAAAAGATTACCCTGTAATAGGCTGCTAAACATTTT
This sequence comes from Neotragus pygmaeus, assembly GCA_006410875.1. Classification (NCBI taxonomy): domain Eukaryota; kingdom Metazoa; phylum Chordata; class Mammalia; order Artiodactyla; family Bovidae; genus Neotragus; species Neotragus pygmaeus. The sequence continues at coordinate 1,274,932 of SJYV01004965.1, forward strand.
TTATGTTCAAGAATATCATGGTTAGAATGAAGAAATGTAATTTATTTGCTTATATATTTTAGCCGTTACTTATTACTATTGCAACATGTTTTTTATGCTTGAATAGCTTTTTAGGAAAGTTTAAAAGCATGTAAAATTTTCCCCAAATATTTAAAATGTAAGCATAAGAGCTATACATATAATATTTGAATATATGTTTATATGTATATAAATTTTAATGAGCACATTTATTCATAATAATAACACTTCAGTTATGTATTATCTTACTAAGGCAGCTTCTAATCTTGAGATTGATTTTTCCCTACTTTGCATTTATACAACTTCTTTCATTCAGAGATATTCTAAGAATACTACACAAAGGCCAAGGTTTTGCCACCTATCCACAGGCAGGAAAAGACTGGAAAGCCTTCATTCTTTTAAAAATACTTAAAAATGGATGTCCTCCAGATATGGAGTGTCAGTAGAGTTGTAATAATCCCCATCATATTATTTTTATTTCTAATTCTGTTTATGCCACCAGTTATAGTAATTTCTATAGCATAGTATAGTAACTAAATACATGAAATAAGTATAAGTATATAAAGAGAGTTCTCAAGAAAATCAAAATGATGAATGTGTTAAACTTGATAAAGTCAAATTGTTGTTTTACAAAAAGTAACTGCTGTGCATTTAGGTGTGTATGAGACAAGTATAAAACGTTAGAAACAAAATTTGTAAGAACCTAGAGTAGAAATTCATGTATATTGCTTTACAAATGTTTTAGCCCCCCTTAAAGATATTGAAATTCAAGGTTGTGAGACTATGGGTATGATTTCTGCAAGAAAATTCCAAGGAACTTTACTTGGTAGATCTCCCCTTAAAGAAAAACACTTTCACTCTACATCAAAAAATAAAATAAAATGAGAAAAAGGTAAATGACTGTATGTTTATGTATTTTAAATTACATCTTATGCATATCCCTTGTAGCTCAGTCGGTAAAGAGTATGCCTGCAATTCAGGAGACCCGGGTTCGATTCCTGGATTAGGAGGATCCCCTGGAGAAGTAAATGGCAACTCATTCCACTATTCTTGCCTGGACAACCCCATGGAGAGAGGAGCCTGGCAGGCTACAGTCTGTGGGGTTGCAAGAGCTGGACACAACTGAGCAATTGAGCACAAGCACACGTGTATGTTTTTGTTTGCTTGTTTGTTTATGATTCTTCTCTTAACTGACCTATTACTGACCCTGACTGAATTTCTGTTAGAAGGCTTCTGCTGCGGCCAAATGCTCAGCCTGCTTTGGTTCCAATACAAGCTCAAACATTTAATACACGTAGAGTTTTGAGCTAATGGGTCTTAGTTTCTTCATTTGGTAAAAGAGAATGATAGTTGGATCACCCCTGTAGGGTTGGCTGCGACTCAACTGATCATCACTAAGAAACCCCTGAGCAGAGTACCCAGCAATCAATCAATACTCAGTTAATGCCAGCTGTTATGTAATGGGATGTGGCTAAGACTGTGATTTTGTATTTGCATTTTTTCCTCACAATTTCCAGATTTTATTTAAGTAAAGGATTACATATAAAAAGCAAATTTAATATAATTTTAGTGTTACTAGTATTCAGACTATGGGATGCTGAACCTCCTTGCTTTTAAAATTAAGAGCAGAACATATAAAAAATACAGTCTGTGGATGAAACATAAGTATATTGTGTTTGTGCATTGAAATTTGTAATTATGTGAAAAACTCTAAGATTATGTAAATTAATTGTATGAATTGATGGCATGATGAAGCTAAAATTAGGGGGGGAAAACAGTCCGTTTTCTTTATGCGTATCTTTGATGTGAACAAAATCTTGAGTTATTAAAGTCACAAAGCTATACTCTATATCCTTTTTTATTTAAACACATTTTAATGTGCACATGGTTCCTTCTTCTTTCACAAACAATATGAGATGATAGGTCCTTTGGTTATACAGTATGTGTCTTATTTTGGAGAACAAGTTTCAAAAAGTACACATCATTTTGTAGGTACCCAGTGTTCCTGCTTACAACGTGGTGAAGTTTATAAGTGTAGGGTTCACTATATTGTTGCCATTGTTTTACAGGTGCTGAGTTGTGTCCAGCTCTTTGTGACCCTGTGTACTGCAGCATGCCAGGCTCCCCTGTCCTTCACTCTCTCCCACAGTTTGCTCAAATTAATGCCCAATGAGTCAATCAGGGATGCTATCTAAGGGTCTCATCCTCCATTTCCCTCTTCACTGTAACCAGCCCCTTTTTAAAGAAGTGTGGAATTTCCAATCCAATTTCAAGTGTTAATGAAACGTTGCCTGTTTCTAAATTGACTAGCATGATTCAGATGACAACCTCTAGTCTTGTTTTTAGATATGATTTAGGATACATTTTTATACATGCATCAAAAGAAAAATTGAATCAGGAATTGACAGAGTTTCTTCAATTTTAAACTTAGTGTTCTCACTGTATATTTCAAGTGGTTTTTAATTTTTTTAGTAAAAAGAAGTGTTTAATTCCAAAACTGTTGTTAAATTTATGCAGTTTTGGATCAAGAAGATGTATGTCATTGCTTCTGTTTGGTAATATAATTTGTTCTTATTAGTCTTTATTCCATTGGAGAAGGAAATGGCAACCCACTCCAGTATTCTTGCCTGGAGAATCCCAGGGACAGAGGAGCCTAGTGGGCTGCTGTCTATGGGGTCACACAGAGTCAGACAGGACTGAAGTGACTTAGAAGCAGCAGTCTTTATTCAGTATATGTTAAGGCAATGATTTTTGTTGCTACCATCCTACTGTAGGTGATAAGAAACAAGTATAATTCTTATGTCCAATGAGGTAGGCTTAAATTTAAGCCACCTCTGGATTCCCAGGAATAAAGGTCTCATATGCAGTTAGCCCATTTTTTAGTAAAATTTCCTGATAGCACTTATTCTAACAACTAGCTTAATGTCAAAATGTTATAAAAAACAAATTTCTTTTATAATAGCTTTGTTGGGAGAAAAAAAATGACTTTACTGTAGTGGATTTGAATTTTTTTCACACTGCACAATATTGATTAAATAATACAAACTTAATCAAGAATGCTTTTTGTTTGTAGAATTATATCAAAAAATTGATAAAATATAGTATTTTTATCCTCCTTATTCTCTCTTCTCCAAGTACAATAGAGGAAAAATAATTTGGTAATGAAAAAATTATTTTCTCTAAGTAAATATCAAGATCATTCAACTCAATAGACTCATTTTCTTAGCCAAAATTAATAGTAACAATGATAATAACTTTGAAGAATAACTACAACTTTTTAATGAGCTCTATAAATGGGGAAAATACAAAGATTTCCTCATCTATCATTTCTGATTACATTTTTTGAAAGGCTGTTTCCTTTAAGAAGGGAAAATTGAGAAAGGAACTTTGATTATTGCTTTAAAATAGTATAGATTAATCTATAAATATTCTAAAAGGAATAAAGCTAGTTCAATTTTTAAAAAATTCTAGTTAGGAAATTCTTTTCCAGAAATACTAATTACATGTCAAAACATGTACTTCCACTGTAAACCTTTGCAAACTTCACAGGTTGTGCAGGCTGCATTTCCTTCCCATGATGTCACAGAGAAGCTCATTGTACCTTGTCAAATTAGGTTTGGAAGCTAGGCTTCAGATACTACCACCGCTACCATGCATACCTCTTACAAGTGAACAAAATGGTTTCTAGTTCTAAAAGTTCATGGAGAATGAACAGAGGTACCTGTTTGCCCAAGACAGTCCTGGTTTGTGCATATCGTCTCAGTATTATTATCAGTACCTCCTTTCTTCAGCCTCAAAAGTGTCCTGGTATAGATGACAAAATGATATAGTCATCCTAACTTTGACCAGCATTAATTTATATGACCATTCTATGAACCCCAAGAATCTGTCAGAAAATTAGCACTGTCCTGATATAACAGAGAAGAAAGCAGATGAGGTCTTAAAAAGTTACTTCCTGTCAAGTGAGTAACAAACTAAACTAGGTCTTTTGGCTTCTCTTTCAAGACTCTTTCCTTGCTACATACTAAGTATACAGAGCCAAATCCTGAATGCTTCAGGACTTCCTAAATTCAAGCCAACATGCTGCTTTCTTGAAATCTTATATTATACTCAAAAGACATTTTTTTCTTTATAAGGTATGGATTAGGGATTGTTCCAGGATTCTAATTTCTTTTATTAGTTGATTTTTGTGTGTGTATGTGAGAGAGAGAGAGGTCGGTCTCATTCTTGGTTACATTCTTAAGGACCAAAGAGAACTTTCTAGTGGTCCACACTGCCTGTCTTCTGGTGGGGCTCACACAGAAAGTGACTGTACATGACCTTACATTGTCACAGTGCCACGGGCAGACCCAGAAACTCCAGATCCCCTGGCAGCTGCTCTCACTACTGAACTCGAAGGTGTCTGATTTCTAGGTCTCCGCAGGAACTGTGTTAACCCTGGCTCTCCTCCCAGTTTATGACACACTGTCTAACCAACAAATTCCAGGTATCAAGGTCAGAGAGTAGTTTCTTTGTGTGTACAATCTTATCTAGTGAAAGTTTTATAAGTTATAGGATCTGGTCCCTCCCCCAAGTTTTGTTTTTTCCGTCTTAGAAATCTAAGTTTTCATCAAAATGGTTTAAATAATTGTAAGATAAAGGCAAATACTAAGCAATAATTGTTACTTTGAATTTGCTTAAGAGAAAATTTTTTTATAAATTTGCTACATTTTAGAGTTGATGATACTCAAATTTAAAAGAATTTCAAAACGAATAACAGCTTAAAAGAAAAAAGAGTACAAGAAGAATTTATTATGAAACAAGTAGATGCATTTTAAAAGAAAAAAAGCATTTAATTACATCTTAGTATATCTACAGTGATTCATGATGGCTATTTACAACAAATGATTTTTTAAATATTAAATATTAAATCCATTTAAATGCAATAAGTTGTATGGAGAATTTTCATCTTTATTTCAGAGTCATGCTACTTTAAAATTCATCATTAGAGTTAATAAGAAATTATATTGAAACTACTCTGTACATTTAAATGAAGCATAAATCAATTATTGGAGCAAGGAATTTTTTCATCATTATAATGATTATCAGAATAAATTTATTTCTTGAATGCTGCCTAATGATATATTCAATAACAAAAAAAACTGCATGGACTTAATTTTTACTAAGGACTCTTTAAATGTGCTTATAATGTCTTTTTTCAGGCAATATTTTCAAGGATTCTCATTCAATATTGGNAATAAATTTAGTTCTTGAATGCTGCCTAATGATATATTCAATAACAAAAAAAACTGCATGGACTTAATTTTTACTAAGGACTCTTTAAATGTGCTTATAATGTCTTTTTTCAGGCAATATTTTCAAGGATTCTCATTCAATATTGGAAGGTTCTAAATGCCAGATTCAGTTATCTTCAATACCCTGGAAACCAAAATTAGATTCAGAATCAATATACTGTACTATCCATTTAACATCTAGTACACCAAACACAAACAGCATTTAAGAAAGAGTAACAGACTCAAAAAGGTTAAGCTAGTAAAACCAATCAATATTGCAAGTATTATTATCAGTTCAGTTCAGTTGTGTCTGACTCTTTGTGACCCCATGGACTGCAGCACGCCAGGCTTCCCTGTCCATCACCAATTCCCGGAGCTTACTCAGACTCATGTCCATCATGTCAGTGATGCCATCCAACTGTCTCATCCTAGTCATCCCCTTCTCCTCCCGCCTTCAACGTTTCCTAGAATCAGGGTCTTTTCCAGTGATTTAGTTCTTCACATCTGGTGGGCAAAGTATTGGATTTTCAGCTTCAACATCAGTCCTTCCAATTAGTATTCAGGATTGATTTCCTTTAGGATGGACTGGTTGGATCTCCTTGCAGTCCAAGGGACTCTCAAGAGACTTCTCCAACACTAAAGTTCAAAAGCATCAATTCTTTGGTGCTCAGCTTTCTTTATAGTCCAACTTGCACATCCATACATGACTACTAGAAAAACCATAGGTTTGACTAGACGGACCTTTGTTGACAAAGTAATGTCTCTCTGCTTTTCAATATGCTGTCTAGATTGGTCATAACTTTTCTTCCAAGGGGCAAATGTCTTTTAATTTCATGGCTGCAGTCACCATCTGCAGTGATTTTGGAGCCCAACAAAATAGTCTCTCAATGCTTCTGTTATTTCCCCATTTATTTGCCATGAAGTGATGGGACTGGATGCCATGATCTTAGTTTTCTGAATGTTGAGTTTTAAGCCAACTTTTTCACTGTCCTCTTTCACCTTCATCAAGAGGCGCTCCAGTTCTTCTTCACTTTCTGCCATAAAAAGGTAATGTTATCTGCATATCTGAGGTTATTGATATTTCTCCCAGCGATGGATTCCAGCTTGTGCTTCATCCAGCAGAGGTATTATAGGAAAGGGGAATTTTGTAAGCCTATGACTTGTTCAGATGTGACCCAGAAAGGCTAGTGTGCTTTTGAATAAATATCTGTTGGAATTTCTTTTGGAGTTCACATGACAATCACCTTTGTCAAGCATGAGGTATAGACTCTTGCTCTACCCTGAACTTTGAACTTTTTACCATTTGTGGGGAACAAAACAGGGCAAAAACTAATATCATTGTTTGATTGACTTTGTGATTATATCCTGGTATGAGTTAATAGAATTTTACAATAATCATTATTATTGTTATTATTAAGTGCATACTGTGTGCCAGGAATTTGGGAAGCACTTCATACACATTATCTCATTCAGTCCTCAAAACACTCTTTCATTTTTCTGATAAGAAAACAGACACTGAGAGGAAAACCGACCTACCAGGGTTACCCTGCTGGAAGGTGGCTAAGTGGAACCCCTACTCTGCCTACATGATGAAAAGATTGTCCCAGTAACTAAACACAAGTGTACTGTAGTTTAATCTAAAACATTCCCAGGAGCTAAAGATTCCATGAATCAAAAGGAAAATAAAATGATTATATTTGTCAATATACTCCCACATACATTATTCACATTAATTAATATAAATGTATGCTTAAAAAGTTCTTAACCTTGATCTACACCTAAAATATTTTAAATGCACACAAAGAAGTAACAGTTTGCCAAGTGTCCCTCCATGTTTCCATTATCTGGCATTGCCAGATAATACAGGTGTTCCTGATAGAGTTGACCATTAAAAGGTGACGTTTTCACCTCAGTGGATAATTCATTGCCCCTCAGGCAGATCCACTTTCTCTCTGAGATAGGAGGGATCCCAACTAGTGCTGTCTTGATGCTTTGATATCGCTAATCACTTATGAAGTGAATTATTGAGAATACCTGATACACTAATGCTTGAAAATGCTGGAGTGAGAGTTGTTACTTTAAAAATATAAATCTGTTTCATGCAGATACACTTTCTTGAAAATGAGAAAAGAAGGATGGAGTTTCAGCTAACCTTTAGGGAATTTTCTTATTGGGAGTGCATCACTGATATTAATGTCATCTTATGTTTATTTTTCTGTAACAGGGAGAATGTTTACAGCTGCTCAAGGAAGATGGAACCAGAATAAGAAATTTTCCGCTTAGACTCAGGAACCAGCAACCTCATTCAGAACAAACCAATCAAAATAAGGGAAGAAGGTAGGACATATTATATCTATACATATGCATTATATTATATTGTCTAGAGATGTCATGATTTAGATTTCAAATTACACTTTCATTGACTTCAACCTGAAAAGACCAAGAAAAGTTTTGTTTTTTGGCATAGTGAGAAAATTTTCCATCTGAACTTACATGCTTATAAGTAATATAATTTATAAATACATAGTAATTGATATGAATACATTTATATTGATGGGAATAAATCTAGATAACCTCAAAGAGAATCCTCTCAGTGTATATATAATATAGGATTAAATTAATCCTTTTCTCTGATTTTGCTAAGAGGTAGATGATTGCACTTTTACTAACAAAAATCTACAGAGATGTGCTTAAATACAGAAATACTTAATAACTATTTTCTAGATGTATCACACTTCACTCATCTGTCAATAGGTCATATGAGTGAAAACCTATTTTAAAAAGNGCTCCTCGGGTTGCTCCTCCTGGCCTCTGGCCCTGGCCTTGGGCGTGGGTGGCTCCTCCCAACTGCCGCCCCTGGCCTGGGGGGCCCGGGGTGGCTCCTCAGGGTCTCCGCCCCTAGCCTCGGGCGTGAGGTGGCTCCTCCTAGCTTTACCCATAGTAAAACCAAAAACTCAGCTTATATGTGTTTTGAAAAAGATCTCATAAGAACACAGAGAACATGAAGCTGAGTACATGGTAGACATGTGCTGCTCACCTTTTCTACTCATCTTCTCACTCATTTTTCTGGTTACAATGATTTTATTTATCATTAACCTCACCTATGCCTAGAATCCCCATTCTGTTGGCTAGGAACCTATTCCACTTAGAGAGCACACGTATGCCTGATAACAAATGTGTCTGGTAAATGACACTGGGTGTCACTGGTTCCCATGAAGTACTTGTACTTGGATGTAAATAGAGAAAAGCTCAAAGACCAAGTTGTCAAAAGATCATCATAGGTGAGTAGTGAAAAAGAATAAGAATTCCCTCCTCTGATATTTAAAGACAGGTGGGAGGGAATAGAAAAGATACATATGAAAGAAATACATTGTATTTTGAAGCATGTTAATTTTTGCACATCCGCTATTACCATTTTCTGTGATATTTTTAAATAGTTTAAATTTTTATAAAAGCATTCTTAAAGATATCCTTATGGGAAATACTTTTTGGTTTTCATATTCAAATAGGAATTTTTTTCTTTCCCAGAACTTCACCATGTATTATCTTTGCAATACTTATATATATGATAAATTTCTTTGGTCCCATCACCCAGGTAGAGAAAGTAAAGTGTTGAAAAACTGTAACTAGGTTAGGCTCAGGGATGATGCTATTTATTTAAGTGTGCTTTCTTGATTCCCTAGTTTAAGAAATGAGTCTTTAGGCCAAGGCTTCTTAGATGTAGCATGTATCAGATTCTGCTGATTTTGACAGTGATTTTGACAGAAAAGGAAGCATATCTAAATTAAATCATCCCCCCAGTCAAACCTAATGGAAATGCTTTGTCAGCAGTGACAAAGTTTTTGTATTTAAGTTAAAGAATCATAGATTTTGAACTGAAAGCAGCCACAGAGATAATGTAATCCACATTCTTCTTTTCCAAATGAGGAAACCATTTCCCAAAGAACTGATGCCAATTACCCAAGGTGACAAAGCTAATCTGTGTCAGGGTTGGGACAAGAGCCAAGTTCTCCTTACTCTAAGGCAATTGCTTGTCCCTGTACCATTTTGTTTTGTATATTCCTATTTAGAACCAAAAATAAATTTAGATCCTGAAAGGTCCCAATCAATCCCTTTATCTAGTAAGTAGTCTCTACTAATCATTCCTTCAATGTAACACTCTTTCTTACTTTGTACTTACACTTCCTCTGAAAATTTCCACTCTTCCTTCACCACATGGAGAAGCCCCCTTCATTCTCACAAGACCCAATTCAAATGTTACTTTTGATGGAAAGCCTTCTGCAGTTCCATTTGCAGTCCCTTGTTCTCCTATGATCTCTTAGCACATCTTACAATGTGTTACATGACTGGCATGTGAGACTGTTTTCCCATAAGCTTAGATATAAAAACAGTGTCCTAATTAGTTAAAATCTATTAGGTTGTAAATAAAGGGATCCTCTTTGAACTCACATCAGCAAAGAGAGTTTTGCTTTGTTTCATCTTGTTTTGTTATAAAAATCTGGAAGATGGCTTCCACAGTAGAGGACAAGGATGCAGCCCATTCTCAGAGATGGCATGAAGGCAGGATTACAGCATACCGAGAGACCAGGAGGACCTCTCCCTATTTCTCTTGTTCCTGCTTCTCTCTGTGCATCTGGTTCATTCTTTGCTGCTCCCACAGCATGGCCATCTCTCTTTCCCAGTGCCCAGAGTTAGAAATGGACACTGCCGATAATTCTGCAAGTGATATCACTTCCACTCGAGAATGAGCCAGATCAGTTTGGAATCTCTTTGTCTCAAATACAATTCCCAGGAAAACCTGGACCCACTGATACAAGTACCCACTCCTCTACCAGTCAACTGTGAGCACAGGACAGACATGTCGTATTTACATGGATCCTCTGACTGTAACTACAGGGATGGCAGAGAAGTCCCCAGGGAGGGGAGCTGAGCAGACAAAACTAGGTTTCTACTACATTGTCTTATTCACCATATATTCCTGTCTTCCTTTATGTAACACACTTTACCAACAAGCTGATGAACTTAGTTCCTGGAACTGTGATAGACCAAAGTTTTGAATGAATTAATTTGAAATATTTTATACACACCTATAATTTTATACATGAGAAAACAGAGAACCAGAGAGAATAAGTGACTCCTTACATGACATGAATAGTTAGTATTCAATGGAGAATCCAGATTTCCAGAACTTCAGTTGTTGTTCAGTGGCTCAGTCGTGTCCAACTCTTCGAGACCCTGTGGACTGCAGCACACCAGGCTTCCCTGTGCTTCATCATCCCCGGAGTTTGCTCTAACTCATGTCCATTGAATTGGTGATGCCATCCACCCATCTCTTCCCCTATTGTCCCTTTCTCCTCCTGCCTTCAATCTTGCCCAGAATCAGGGTCTTTTCTAATGAGTCAGCTCTTCGCATCAGGTGGCCAAAGTATTGGAGCTTCAGCTTCAGCATCAGTCCTTCCAAGGAACATTCAGTGTTGATTTCCTTTAGGATTGACTAGTTTGATGTCCTTGCAGTCCAAGGGACTCTCGAGATCTTCTCCATCACAACAGAATCCAACTCTCACATCCATACATGACTACTAGAAAAACCATAGCTCTGACTATATAGACATTCATTGGGTATTTATCTCATAGCACATAATTTACCAAGTGCTTTGTCAACATTATCTCAATTCATCCTCATGAACATTATGGTAAATACTATTTTTATACAAGAAGGAATCTGAGACTTAGAGAAATTAGACTTCAATGGATCAGAGCCAGGATTCAAAGCCAGGTCAGCCTTTTTAGAAATCTCTAAACCAGTACTGACCAATAAAATAAAATGTGACCTACTTAGGTGATTTTGTTTTCTAGTAGCCACATCTTCTAAAGTACAATTAAGAAATAGATAAAATTTTAATTTAAATAATAAACCCAATATATTTAAAATATTATTTCAATATGCATTGAGTATAAAAATTATTATATTGCATTTCTTTCTTTGAACTAAGTCATTGTTGAATAGCCACATCTGGCTAGTAGCTACCATGTTATTAGACAGTGTATTTCTAAATGATTATGCTCAACTGCCCATCAAAACTAGTTTAACTACATGAATTTTGATGCAACATAAGGACACATTGTTAATCAGATTCTATTCCACCCAGGCTCCCCACCAGATACCATATCCAATATTGCACTACCCCATCCCAGGCAGATTACACAAACTTGAAATCTCTTGCCTCTACCTCCAGATGAGCTTCTTGCGTGACTACAATGGAAGACCATTTGGCAAAAGCCCTGACTTCGGGCTCGCACAGTTCTCTATCCTTACAGCAAAGGGATCTAGTCCTAGAAAAGCTACCCTGAAGGCTGGGCTTCATTGTGTGCCCTATTAAAAGAAACCAGTTAGTCTCAGTTACTCAAGAAATTTGAAAACTCACAAGTAGTTCAACATACCTTCTCTTTAGATCTGCTCTCAGAATACCCCTCTCAGTAAATAACAAACATTGGATGTATTTTGACTCATGTTTTCCAATTTCAGGTGTAGACCATTAGCAAGCATATTATAATCCATTTAGATAAAGGGGGAGGGGCCCACATGAAGCATGCTGAGCATCCATATCCACTTCATTTCTCAGGTTGTGGGCAGCAATTAACATCACCAGCTGACAATGCTTGTCCTCCTTTCAACACATTTTCAGCAACACTGGGAAGCAACCTATACATAATGAGAAGAAACAGAAAGATTGTTGGGAAGCCCACTAATATAGGAGAATACATAAGGTGAAAAGTGAGGAAAGATAATTATGTGAGCCACATCTCTAAGCGATGAAAAATAACCAGTTTATAATTCCATGAGCTCACAGTTCTGCAGTATCTCATTACTAGTTTCCAAAACATGTAATCCATTCATGTAAATCTGAGTACTTTATTTTACTGATGAACAAATCTAAAGAGATTGGGAACTATTTCAGCATTTAAACCATTAAGAATTAAGTACTATATCTGCTATTGATCTACCTTTTAAAATATTGTGTTTTTATACACTCCCTTCTTCAGAACAACCCACACTTAAATATGTTAATAAGAAATAAGATGTGTTAAAATGAATACATTTACAGCACACCCATTTCTAATATCCATAATCTATTTTCTTCTAGGTAGAGTAGTGCTGATTTGCAAATTCAACAGATTAATCATAAAGACATTTGTTTTTCCATTTTGTTAAATTTTTGTCACCTGCTTTTGTCACTGATCACATTATAGAACAAATGAGAAGAATTTAAAACAATAGACACAGTACCTGCCTTGAAGAAATATGTAATTTAAATTCTTTCTGGGAGAGACAAGACAAACAAGATAAATTACAGCATGACTTCAGTAATTGCCAGAATAAAGAGAAGAAAAGCAAACAGAAAGAATTGTGCTAGTTGATTGAAGAAACGGAAATAGTAAATCTGAGAGGGCTACATGGGAGATCTCTAAGCCCCAGAAAAGCAGTTCTCAAAAAAGTAATAAAGTTCTCAAAAAAGTAATATAGTTGATGGTGAGAGTAAAAGAAAAACCATTAGTGACATAAAGAGACTGGGTAGAACTTAGGTTACTGGGTAGAACTTAGGTTACAAAACAAAGAACTGAAATTTAGGTGCTGAAAAGAGAGACGTAGAGAGGAACTGGGAATCTTAAGGTGAGGTGAGGTGAGGTGAAGTCATTGAGTCGTGTCCAACTCTTTGCGACCCCGTGGACTGTAACCTACTAGTTTTCTCTGTCCATGGGATTCACTAGGCAAGAATACTGGAGTGGATTGCCATTTCCTTCTCCAGGGGATCTTCCCGACCCAGGGATCGAACCCCGGTCTCCCACATTGGAGGCAGACGCTTTAACCTCTGAGCCACCAGGGAAGCCCCTGGGAATCTTGAAGACAAGCTAAAATACCTGTGACATATTAAGCCCCTGGGAATCTTAAAGACAACCTAAAATACCTGTGACATATTAAGCCTTAAATATTTTATTATAATTAAAATTAATGTGAAGAACAGTGAGATAATTCATAAAAAGACAAAAAAAATAGCCAATATCAACATAATGACTGGAATGACTTGAGGGTTATTTTAGCTATAGCATTTTATGGTGAATATTGACTGGAGTCTGGGAAACCGAGATTGAAAAAATAGAAGCGGAAAGACCTGGTTCAGTTCAGTTCAGTCACTCAGTCGTGTCCGACTCTTTGTGACCCCATGAATTGCAGCACGCCAGGCCTCCCTGTTCATCACCATCTCTCGGAGTTCACTCAGACTCATGTCCTTCAAGTCCATGATGCTATCCAGCCATCTCATCCTCAGTTGTCCCCTTCTCCTCCTGCCCCCAATCCCTCCCAGCATCAGAGTCTTCTCTTCACATGAGGTGGCCAAAGGACTGGAGTTTCAGCTTTAGCATCATTCCTTCCAAGGAAATCCCAGGACTGATCTCCTTCAGAATGGACTGGTTGGATCTCCTGGCAGTCCAAAGGGACTCTCAAGAGTCTTCTCCAACACCACAGTTCAAAAGCATCAATTCTTCAGTGCTCAGCCTTCTCCACAGTCTAACTCTCACATCCATACATGACCACAGGAAAAACTATAGCCTTGACTAGACGGACCTTAGTAAGAGAAGGCAAAAAGAAATGGGCAAGAATAAAACAATGTGTCGGAGAAACAATTGCCTAACTGTGAAAAGAAACCACAGAGTAACTGATTATTTAATTTTTAAAAACCCCAAATGATTGTGTCACTCATTCCTAGTCTTTATGGAAATAAGTACTGGAGAAGGTGATGGCACCCCACTTCAGTACTCTTGCATGGAAAATCCCATGGATGGAGGAACCTGGTAGGCTGCAGTCCATGAGGTCGCGAAGAGTCGGACATGACTGAGCGACTTCACTTTCACTTTTGAGTTTCATGCATTGGAGAAGGGAAATGGCAACCCACTCCAGTGTTCTTGCCTGGAGAATCTCAGGGATGGAGGAGCCTGGTGGCCTGCCATCTATGGGGTCGCACAGAGTCGGACACGACTGAAGTGACTTAGCAGCAGTAGCAAAGTTGGAGTCTTGCTTGAACAAATCATTATTTTCTATATTCAATTTCTTTTTTTGGTTTTGATGGAGGAAGGAAATGGAGAGAGGCAGAGAGACAACTGTTCTGGCCCCATCTATGACATTGCTATACTTAAAAACTTGCTTTAATATCTCTGAATTTTTAAAAACAATAGCATTTTATAATTTTATTACTATTATGTTTGATGAAAATCTCATGCCATATTATCAGCTTTTTTCCTTTTCTCTGTCTACACAGAATTTTTTTCTCTTTATGGTCTGTGGCCTAAATCATACTAGGTTGCATTTTTCAAAGGAATGAACAAGGATGAACTCTGGCTAGACATGCTTACCTGATCCATGTCATGTGTGCATGCTCAGTTGTTTCAGTCGTGCCTGACTTTGTGATCCCATGAACTATAGCCCACCAGGCTCCTCTGTCCATGGAAGTCTCCAGGCAAGAATACTGGAGTGGGTTGCCATGCCCTCCTCCAAGGGATCTTCCTGACCCAGAGATTGAACCTGCTTCTCTCATGTTTCCTGTATTGGCAGACAAGTCCTTTACCACTAGTGCCACCTGGGAAGCCCACATTTCATACCAAATACATATGTTATAAATTTGATTTTTAGGGGCAGGAAATTATGTTTAATTATATGAGTCCCTTGGACTGCAAGAAAATACAACCAGTCCATTCTGAAGATCAGCCCTGGGGTTTCTTTGGAAGGAATGATGCTAAAGCTGAAACTCCAGTACTTTGGCCACCTCATGAGAAGAGTTAACTCATTGGAAAAGACTCTGATGCTGGGAGGGATTGGGGGCAGGAGGAGAAAGGGACGACCGAGGATGAGATGGCTGGATGGTATCACTGACCTGATGGACTTGAGTCTGAGTGAACTCCGGGAGTTAGTGATGGACAGGAAGACCTGGCGTTCTGCGATTCATGGGGTCACAAAGAGTCGGACATGACTGAGTGACTGAACTGAACTGAACTGGTACGGGATTTGTAATGCCTGAGTATACCTTTAGCTTTTTAAGCTGTTTATATGCTTAAGCTACTTTTAATGATTTCCTGTCACTTCTGATGTCTATGCCTTGCTTTCTGTTTCAACTACAAACTACGCCAAAATCCAGGGGCTTAAAATAAAAGCTGTCATTTATTTAACTCATATATCTGTAAGTTGGGCAGGGTGCTATGAGAAAGCTTGTCTTTCTCCACACAGATCAGCTGAGGTGTCTCAACTGAGGCTATAGGATGTGCTTTCAAGATGGCTCATTCAACCAACCAGACAGTTAACACTGTCATCTGGGAACTCAGCCAGAGCTAAGTAGGGGTCTTAGTTCTTCTCCACTTAGATCTCTGCATTTGGGCCTCTCCATGAATTGCTTTCACTCCCTTGCCAATGGAGCCTGGTTTCCAGGAGTGAGAATTCCGTAAGAAGCAGGCAGTGGCTGCGTCAGTTTTTATGACCTACGCTTGTACATCACAGAGCATCCTTTCTGCCATACTCACAAGTCAAATAAGGGAGAGATCTGCCCAATTCTAAATGAGGAAAACAACCTTCTGATCACTGCTCTCCCTTACCCTTACCTAAATCTTATTGTTCAGGAATCCAAAATTCTTCCCTGGGGGCTATTGGTTCTTTAGAAATAACCTTGAGAAAGGAAAGGGAACAAGTAGCCACTGCCCTCTAGACTTACTGGAGAGATCACAGCTCTGGAGTCTAAAGCTATCCTTCCAAGAGATTACTCTATGTATCTTTACAAGGCAAAGTACCTCTGATTTTATATCCGTAACTTAAGGAAATCACAACCCCCAACACCTCCCTCTACACAAATTCTGTAGTAAATTTAGAGAAGAGTATGGAACATGTAACTTGGAAAGCCAGATTAAAGTTAGACAACACACACAAAAGAAAATAGAAAACAGCATGGTTTCTACTGAACATCATATTCAAGAGTTGTCTTTAAGGACTGTGCATTCCAAAGGACAGGTTGAAGAAAATGCTCGATCTTGGTTGAATCCTGGTTCAGATCTAGGGAGCCATGTGCATAGTGGAAGGAACACGGGCTCTCAAACAGATTTTGGTTATAATTCAGCTCTGAACTTAGCTGTGTGATCTTGGGAAAATCATTTAATCTCTTTGAGCCTCAGTTCCCTTGTCTGTTAAGCAAGAATTATAGTTCTTCCAGGGTTTTAGTAAGGGAAAAAGATAATGTAAAAAATATATAGCACATGGCAGGCCCTAAGTAAATGAATTATTTTCCTCTTTTCCCTGCTGTTGACTCACTGTGCTTTAAAGCACCTAATTTTCCTGAATCTCAGTTATCCCCACAAAACTTAGGTTAATTTGAACTTCATACCTCAAACCATCAGATTGATGGCAATGTCAAGAAAAGTATATCATTACCTGAGATATATTAAGTATTCTTCAAATGCAGAGGATGCACAAGTACAGTGAAACCCCACCATCATGGTTTCTAAAAATAAAAAATCAGCCTCTCCCCACCCTCTGCAGACAAACATTAAAAGGAAGGTATTGTATATGATAGGGCTTTCCTGATGGCTCGGATGGTAAAGAATCTGCCTGCAATGTGGGAGACCTGGGTTCAGTCCCTGGGTTATGAAGATCCCCTAGGGGAAGGTACAGCTTCCCACTCCAGTACTCTAGCCTGGAGAACTCCATGGACTGAGGAGCCTGGTGGGCTACAGTCCATGGGGTC
The DNA here is from genome assembly GCA_006410875.1 of Neotragus pygmaeus. NCBI lineage: Eukaryota > Metazoa > Chordata > Mammalia > Artiodactyla > Bovidae > Neotragus > Neotragus pygmaeus. The sequence goes on from SJYV01004965.1 coordinate 1,292,000, forward strand.
ACAAAGAGTTGGATATGACTGAGCAACTTTCACTCACTGACTCAATGCATATGTACATATTGAATAAATGAGGATTCTCAAAAGAAAAAACAAATATATGGAGAATCTTTACCAGAAAACATGATGATATATGGATTTTTCACTATGTAAAATAATTTTGTATACATGTCCTATGTATACAGTTTCATTTGAGAAGAATGTGGGTGAAGATGACAATTGAGGAGACTGGTTTTAGAAAATGCCATGTTTGCCTAAAAGCTAATGGAGAACTTAGATTCAATGATGAGATCATCAAGAACATATCATTATTTTTTCAGGTGTTCCATACGTGCCCTGGGTGTGTTTGACTGGACTTTTTCTGTATCTTTGCTCCAGCCTCCGTTTATAATGAAACCAGCAGATAGAGGAAAGTCAGCTGGCTTCACACATGCTTCATGCTCCAGGCTCGATGCAGGGAGAGTATCAAGGGTGTAATGTTTGTCAAAATGGCCTGGAGTCACTTGCTGGACTGAGTCTAAAGCTCTGGCAAACATCAGAAGCTAGTTCTAGGTTTCAGATGATAACTCACTGAATCCAGACTTATTTGACCAGAATGCGAGTTCAATCCATATTCCTAGTCTTTAATGCTTGAGAGAGGAATCTCTCAGTATCATTTAAGGGCTCTCTGTGTACTATCTTTTATTCTATGATCATGATACCCTGTTAAATCCGTCTCAGAAAAGGCCAGCTTTCTGTGGCTTTGACAATTATAGATTTGTGGTTTGGAAATGTTCTAGAACATTCCATTCTTATTTTAGCTATTTTCCATTTGAGTCATTTTAAATTGGCAGGTGGCCAAGGGGCCATTATCTGCCTTATTAGAATCAGTATCCTATTAGCAACCATGTATCCAGGAAAACAGAAAGGAACAAGTGAGCCTAATTTGAACAGGGACTTGGTTTCCTCATCTACAAACTGTATTCTTATTTTACAAGTTGCTATAATGATCAGTTGACAAAGTATTTTGGAATGCATTTTTTTAAACTCTACTAAGGCAAGGTGATAAAGAAGAAGATCAAGTACTTCCCAGTGCAGTGGTAGAGAATCTGCCTGCCAGTGCCGGAGACAAGGATTCAATATCTGGGTTGGAGAGATCCCCTGGAGTAGGAGATACCCACTCCAGCATTTTTGCCTGGAGAATCCCATGAATAGAAGTGCCTAGTGGGCTACAGTCCATGGGATCACAAAGAGTTGGCCACGACTGAGCAGCTGAGCAGCAGCAAATTCTTTTTAGGTTGGCCACAATAGTGGCCAATAGTGGCTCACATGTTTTTTATCCTAACAATTTTGCAATAGGGGATTTTTAATACCATGATCCCCCAAATTGAGGATTTCATGGAATTGCTTGTGGAAGTGAAACTCTGACAATGTTTCCAGACATCCTTCAAATCACCCTACCAGCGTGGGCACTGCCACCACCTTCTCAAAAGGTGTCAAGCAGGAAGAAAAAAGTAGGCGGGCCTGTTTCAGTAGAGGGTGCTTCGTGGAGATGGTATTGAGGGCAAAATTGTAGTCATTCATTTGCAAACCGAGATATATGCAAGATGCTTTGAGAGAAAATGATAGATAATTCACCATTTACTACATAGAAAAATCTCGGTTTGCAAATGAATGACTACAGTTTTGCCCTCAATACCATCTCCACAAAGCATCCCCTACTGAAGACACAAATCTAAGCACCCAGATAAATAATTTGAAATCGTATTGGTTGTTCTGAAGAAAAATGTAGGGTAGTAGAAGAGAATAATAATGAGGAAAGGAGACTTGACTGGGAATTAGGTAAAGTCTCTGAGGAACCATCCTTGAGGATTATTAAGAATTAGATGAAAAGAAAGAAGCAAGAACTTTCTAGGTGCTGAGATATGAAAAAAATTGGCTATTTGTCTAGGAAGTGAAGGGAAGGGCTATTGCCCAGAAAGTCAGAGGAAAAGTACATGAAGGATCTGGAGGGGTAAGCAGTGAGCACATCAGACAACTTTCTGTAGATTTTTGTAAAGAATTTTGGAGTCTTGTCCTAAGTGTAGAAGAAAGTCATGGGCAGCGGGGGATCGGTGAGGACCATTGAATTAGGAAGAATGATGTGCTATTTAAATTTCAAGATATCTTTGGACATTCAGTTGTTCATTTAGCAAAAGCCATTAAATATATATCAATAAATGCATTCAATAAATATTTAAAAAATAAATAAATAAATAAATAAAATAAATACAAATGGATTTGACTTAAATTACACTAATTTATTTTTATTCTCCCATTTTGCCATCATATAATTCAGCAAAAAATAAATAAATAAATAAATAAATTTCAAGATATCATTCTGTTTATTGTGGGAATGAAATTATAGCAGAGGGAGGGGATGTAGGATAGGCAGGCAAGAGAGGAAGCTTGGACTAGAAGGGAGGTAACAAGAGGACAGACTCAAGATATATTTTATGTGGAGATTCTGAAAAACTTAACGATAGATTGCTTGGGGCAGGAGTTCAGTGGACAGAGGAGGTGTCAGGAATTGCTGTCTTATTTCTGGCTTAAGCACCTAGGTAAATGGAGGTGCTATTAATGGAGATGAGTAGGCTCTCACAAACTGATGGGATTTCAACCAGCATAAAATGCAGGCAGTGTAGGTATGCCTTATCTTCTAATGAAAATGGCAATGCCAATTGTCGTCATCATTTGAGTGCATCTGTGTGTCTGTGTGTGACAGTGACTATGTTTGTGCTTTATGAAGAGTAGCTCAGGAGGCTTAAAAAAAGAAAACTGCAAACAAACAGCTACCTAAAATAATGAAAAAATGATCACTGACTAGTATGGATGCTGCTGGAGGGTCTTTCTGATGCAAATACACACATAAGTTAGCTTTGCTTTCACCTTAGGTACAAAAAAAAAAAAAATGAAAGAAAATCAAGGTTTAGAAAAGAAACACTGCCACCACAAGCTACAGATTCCATTGTTTCTAGAGAAAAATTCATTTACATCAAATATCTGAAGCTGTCAGTGCACACAAAGACTTTGAAAGCATTTGTTTGGAGCTAATACTGTACTTTCTATTTATATTCTAATACCTCGTCCACCCCCTTATGATTCTTTGTGAACTTGCTCAAGTTTTGGTTCTACTATACTTTTATTTTTTTTCCCCTGAGACACACTTATAATCTTTACAGACTTGTTTCAAGAGCAAAGAAATGGCTTATTAAAGAAAGAATGAAATGTCTAGTGTGCCTGCTGGTTTCTTTGTGGAAAATTTGTTCCCATAGGCATGTAAAGCTGGAGATGCTGCATAGCATGCAAGTTAGGGACCAGATTAGACCTGGTCAAGGTCAGAAAACACATGTTCTCTCCGCCCCCTTCCAAGAAGGATGAATTCTGAAGCTGAATGATGCCTGGTATTTCTAATTGTTTTTAATGATAGCAATCCTTTTGTGGCCCATCTCAGAAGTGATAAACGGCCTTTGAAAATGAAATCTAATGCAGAAAATGGATACAAAGCTCTCAGAAGATAAATAATAATAACAAAACTTTGATAAAGATAGGGGGAATAAAAATCAGATCTGAAATAATGAGACATTGTCTGACAGAATCATTGGCCACTTAAAGTTCTGATATTAGTCTGGAAGAAAAATGTATGAAATCTTCAGGAAATTTTCAAATCTTCTATGAAAAAAACCTATATTTATATGAAAGACAGAACAATATCAGAACTAGTTTCTTTAAAGGAGGTATAAGAAACTACACTGAGTTGCTAATTTTTCAAAGAGAAGTATAGGAAGAATGAACCAGAAACTAAAGAGATTGGTTCTCTGGAGGGGATGGGTAGAAAAGGGAAAGAAAAATTGCAGAATAAGATTGAGTACGGATGGGCAGGGAGTGACACCTCCTTGAGTAGATCATCTTGTACAGCAAATAAACTTTACCATATAGCTATTAATATATTTCAAATGAGTAACATAATCACACTGAGTGGGTGAGGAACAAAAGAACTAATCTACCTAACTGGGGAAAATAGTGTCTTGGCTGGATACTCCACAGCTAAAGACCAACAAAACTGTACAAACAGGTATTCAAGTTAATAAAAAATGTTTCTTACAGGGATTGCTGCTGTTGTTATTGTCGTTTAGCTGCTAAGCAGTGCCCAACTCTTTGCCATGGACTGTACCCCACCAACTTCCTCTCTCCATGGGATTTCCCAGGCAAGAATACTGGAATAGGTAACCATTTCCTTCTCCAGGGGTTCTTCCCAACCCAGGGATGGAACCCTTGTTTCCTGCATTGACAGGAAGATTCTTGACTGCTGAGCCACCAGAGAGCCTTCTTATAGGGATACAACTTAGTAATTCTAAAACTGCATCATGTGTATACTAAGAATTAACAAATAAGTAAATATTTTGTAGGGCTTCCCTGGTAGCTCAGCTGGTAAGGAATCCACCTGCAATGCAGGAGACCCCGGTTTGATTCCTGGGTTGGGAAGATCTACTGGAGAAGGGATAAGCTACCCACTCCAGGATTCTTGAGCTCCCCCAGTGGTTCAGTTGGTAAAGAATCCGTCTGCAATATGGGAGACCTGGGTTTGATCCATGGGTTGGAAAATCCCTGGGTTTAATCCCTGGGTTGTGAAATATTTTGTAGATAATGAGCATCAGTTTTCTCATGGGTGGAGAAAGAAGTTGCTAATATGGAAAGGAGAAAATTAGAATGATCTTGTGGTACTAGATGGAAATCAGAGATATCAGTATGAGCTCATGTTTTTACCATATGGCTACAGAAAAATATAGAAATAAATATAGATGTGCATGAAGCTCTATCCCCTAAGAGATCCTACTAGCAATGGTACTTATGGCCAAAAAGCATACTTAACACCCAAATCTTGGTTTCTAAGCACCATTCTTCAATAAAGGGAACCTGTTCTTCCTCTCCTGGGAAGAGGAATAGCTTTTGGTGATAGAGGGTAGAGTCCTCAAAAACATATAAAAGTATGTCGAAGAAACTCCCAGTGGCCAAATCTAGAGTATTTGAGCGCAAAAAAAATGATAGTACTAGGTTATAAATCATAGAATAAAATAAATGAATGTGAACTCATACTTACATATTTATATAATTATATAGATAAATAAATAAAGAGAAAAGACAGCTCATCCCTGGAAAAGAATTTCAAATATATGAAATATATGTGAATGAAATGAAGGAAATGCAAAATCACAATTAAGCAAACACTATAGTAATATCCATTGCATACAAGATCTGTCAATGAATCTTAACATTAGTAGAGAAAAATTTGAGGAGAAATAGTACATTTGGATTGTCTCAAAATATCTGCCCCATGATATTTGTTAATTATAGCAAGAAAAATTATAACTTTATAGTATAGAAACCTAGGAAATGCCAAGTGATATAATGAAGTGATCAAAGGTAATGTTATCAGTAATAAAACATATCAACATCAAGTACCCTAATACAGTGCATTGATAGAGTGCTACATCATTGTGGCTGATATTCTTGCCCAAAATACATAACCTTAACCTAATTATGAGCCAATAGCAGAGAAATCCAAATTAAGGAGCATTTTGCAAAATAACTGTCTAGCACTCTTCAAAAATATCAAGATCATGAAAGACCAGGAAAGGCTGAGGAACTGTCACAGACTAGAGTGGTCTGAACCATGACAGCTGAATACAACATGAAATCCTGGATTGGATCTTGAATTGGGAAAAAACTATTAGTGGCACAGTTAGTGAAAATCAAATTTGGCCTCTAGTTTAATTAGTAGACTTGTACGGGCACAAAGTTCTGGTTTTTATACTGGTACTACCAGACCACCTGACCTGCCTCTTGAGAAATCTGTATGCAGGTCAAGAAGCAACAGTTAGAGCTGGACATGGAACAACAGACTGGTTCCAAATAGGAAAAGGAGTACGTCGAGGCTGTATATTGTCACCCTGCTTATTTAACTTATATGCAGAGTACATCATGAGAAACGCTGAACTGGAAGAAACACAAGCTGGAATCAAGATTGCCAGGAGAAATATCAATAACCTCAGATATGCAGATGACATCACCCTTATGGCAGAAAGTGAAGAGGGACTAATAAAAAGCCTCTTGATGAAAGTAAGAGAGGAGAGTGAAAAAGTTGGCTTAAATCTCAACATTCAGAAAACAAAGATCATGGCATCTGGTCCCATCACTTCATGGGAAATAGATGGGGAAACAGTGGAAACAGTGTCAAACTTTATTTTGGGGGCTCCCAAATCACTGCAGATGGTCACTGCAGCCATGAAATTAAAAGACGTTTACTCCTTGGAAGGAAAGTTATGACCAACCTAGATAACATATTCAAAAGCAGAGACATTACTTTGCCGACAAAGATCCGTCTAGTCAAGGCTATGGTTTTTCCTGTGGTCATGTATGGATGTGAGAGTTGGACTGTGAAGAAGGCTGAGCTCCGAAGAATTGATGCTTTTGACCTGTAGTGTTGGGGAAGACTCTTGAGAGTCCCTTGGACTGCAAGAAGATCCAACCAGTCCCTTCTAAAGAAGATCAAACCTGGGATTTCTTTGGAAGGAATGATGCTGAAGCTGAAACTCCAGTACTTTGGCCACCTGATGCGAAGAGTTGACTCACTGGAAAAGACTCTGATGCTGGGAGGGACTGGGGGCAGGAGGATAAGGGGACAACAGAGGATGAGATGGCTGGATGGCATCATGGACTCGATGGACATGAGTCTGAGTGAACTCCGGGAGTTGGTGATGGACAGGGAGGCCTGGCGTGCTGCGATTCA
>SJYV01004965.1:1315483-1405117 GCA_006410875.1 Neotragus pygmaeus
CCATGGGGTCACTAAGAGTCAGATACGACTGAACGACTTCACTTTCACGCATTGAAGAAGGAAATGGCAACCCACTCCAGTGTTCTTGCCTGGAGAGTCCCAGGGACAGGGGAGCCTGGTGGCTGCCGTCTATGGGGTTGCATAGAGTTGGACACGACTGAAGTGAGTTAGCAGCAGCAGCAGCAGCAACATGTATGTATGTAGGTGTGTGTGTGTTATTCATTTAGTCATGTCCAGCTGTTTGCAACCCCATGGACTGTAGCCTGCCAAGCTCCTCTTGACACAGGAAATCTCCAAGCAAGAATACTAGAGTGGGTTGCTATTCCCTTCTCCAATAAATATGTATGTGTATACATATATTTAATCTTTGCATCAATTCTATGATCTCTAATTTGGAGATGAGGAAACTAAAACACAGGTTAAGTAGCTTGCCCAAGGTTACACAGCTAGTAGCTGGCAGAGTTAGAAATCGTTTGCTACAGTCTAATTCTAGAGTTTTTGTTCTAATTATTACATTATATCCCTTTTCAAGATAACGTAATATCTTCCTTCATGGAGCTTCTGTGTAATAAATGCCTCTAAACAATTCTAAGGAATTAGAGCTTTGCAGTTTCCTGAGAATTTTCACAATCGTTTTTCATTTAATTTTTTTCAATGCCCCCGGAGACAGATAGGGATAACGTTAGCCTCTTACAACCATTTTAAAGTGCTGAAAAAGATATCAAAAATTGAGAAGCAAACACTTCAGCTTGAAATTTTAACAAGACTAAAATATCATATCATGGATTTTCTCCTCTCTCCAATAACACTGCACAGGGTTATTATGATAATCAAATAACATGATAGATGAGAAAATATTTTGTAAATTACAAAGAACTATATATTCCCTAATAAATTCCAGCAGCAGCAGCAGCAATAGTAGTAGTAGTTGCTGTTCTCATGGTAATCGTTGTAGTAGTCGCAGTATTTTCGATACCCACAGAAATCTGAATCTTCATGCAGGGTTAGTCTAATTTAGCCTAGAGCCATCATCTTTATGGGGCTTCCCTTGTGACTCAGCTGGTAAAGAATCCGCCTGCAATGCAAGAGACTTGGGTTCAATCCCTGGGTTGGGAAAATCTCCTGGAGAAGGGATAGGCTACCCACTCCAGTATTCTGGCCTGAAGAATTCCATGGTTGGCAGTCCATGGGGTTGCAAAGAGTCAGACATGATGAGTGACTTTCACTTTCACACTTTCATCTGCAAAATAGCTGGTGGAAGTAATAACAGAGAGAGTCCTCTTAGACTCTCCTGTTGCCTTTGTGGTTTATCCCTCCACCCCATTACTTCCTGTGCTCATATCCTGTTTCTAATACTCTGTGCTCTCTCCACCACAGGCATTTTTTTCAATAATCACTTTGTTCCTGTCATTTGTCAGCATGCATATGGTGATAAAGGAAATCTAATTTCTCTTGAGAGTAGTCAGAGAATTAGGTCAATATTCTTCACCTAACATACAGTGTTCCTATATTACAATGTTAGTAGAGATCTTGAATCCACAGAAGTTTGAGATATTATTAACACATGTGGTCAAGACCAATAATGTTGTGAAGATTGCACAAAGCTTTTTCTATATCAGAAATTCTCTCTGATTCAAACTTCTGTAATTGTATTCATTGATTTCATACATTTTGTGAAGTAGAAAGAGCTTGGGCTCCGGAGTCTGACAAGTCTAAAATCTGATTCTTGATGTATTCATCTTTATAGTGGAAGTAATGCCACTTACCTCACAGGGNGATTTCATACATTTTGTGAAGTAGAAAGAGCTTGGGCTCCGGAGTCTGACAAGTCTAAAATCTGATTCTTGATGTATTCATCTTTATAGTGGAAGTAATGCCACTTACCTCACAGGGTTGTTCAGAACAGACAGAAACGATGAGAGGGAATCCCTTTGCACAGAGCACAGGACACAGTAGATGCTCAATCATCATTCCTTTCTCCCTACACTCTCCTTCTGCCCTGCTTTCACTCACATTTGAAACCCACACTCAGAGTTTCAGAATTCAGCCCTTCATGCCTCATGGGATTTGTCAGACAGGAGCCTTGTTTTAGTGTTTTGTGGGTAACGATAATGATGTTGTTGATAAAAAACAACAATCACTTATATAAGTGTTCAAAAGCAATACATTTTATTTGTTTTAAAAAAAGGGCAACAAAAGGAAAAGACTTATAAAAGACTGTTCCCAGACACCTCACCCTCTACAGGGACATGAGGAGCAAAATTATTGTTCCTGATATTTATTATGACTTTCACAACATAATTCACCAACAGACTTTTGCAAGGCTATTAGTTGTAATGACACCAGTTTTGTGCAAAGACCACATTCCAGTTAATTCTTATTTTTCAAATTGAAAAACTGTGTTCAGATTAGATTCCAGTGCCAGACTTGTCATTAATTTGGAAGTCTTGGCTAGAAATAGGCAACATTTAATGGGGGGAAAAAAAAACCTCACTAAAATCAACTATCCGTTCAATATATGACAGTAATCAATTAAAGATGACTCCAAAGTGTATCCATATAAGTAATCATTGTTCATGTAGTACATGCAAAAATTAAAAGTGTTGAATGATAGGCACAGCATCCAAAGACAATTGTGTAACGGAAAAAGAAGCTCCTTGTATTAGAGCTAAAGTTTAACATTTGGTTTTCATTCTGCACCATTCAGTTTTACATGCATGGAATTCCCAGTAATATTGATGTAGGGAGAGTAGAGTATCAGTCAAATCTACCAGACAGATGTGAAAATTGAATTTTTCCAGTAAGTTACAATGGAAAAGGAAATACTGGTACATTGCAGGGTTAGATAGTGGAGGAGGAACATTGCATGAAGATGAGGGCTGCAACTATAGCAACGTGGGAAATTATGATTATAAAAATCAGAGGAACAACTATACTGATAGAGATGAGTAAGGGCAAAGGAATCTTCCTCTAACAATTCTGATGTTTGAAACTAAAATATATGTAAGAGATAAGCTAGTGTTTCACCCACACTACCACATAGGTAACAATGCTCAGGCAGGGAAAGATGCTGTGATTACAGACCAAAGCCTGAGCACAGACTACTCTCCACCGAACATGAGGAGTGCTGTTTTGATTAAAAAAAAAATACACTCATCTTATAAGCTTCACTTATTTATTCCATGGAAGAATAAACATGATTAAAACCTCAGCTCACCCTCAAATTTCTTACAGTTTCACATGTTTCATAAGNTACTCTCCACCGAACATGAGGAGTGCTGTTTTGATTAAAAAAAAAATACACTCATCTTATAAGCTTCACTTATTTATTCCATGGAAGAATAAACATGATTAAAACCTCAGCTCACCCTCAAATTTCTTACAGTTTCACATGTTTCATAAGAAGTGCACATAAATAATTCAGTTTAGGATAGAGAATGGTCATAGTGACTTAAACAAATAATCAATAATATTTGTGCCATTATAATATTATTTCTTTCATATTGCTTTCACATATATTATCTCATTAAACCATCTCATAACTCCATGATGTAGATATTATTAATGTTACTCCAATTCTATAGATATACTCCTTGTAGTTAAATTCAAGGATGTGTCCTTAATTAAGCATGGAGTATGTGACCTTTTGGGACTTAATTTCTGCTTGTAGTTGTCATTTTTACTTTTTATTCTACTTTTGGAATCCCCATGCTATTGCTCACATTAAAATATGCCTGAAAAGTTTATAAAAGCTTTTTCTTATGCATAATTTAAATCATACAGCTGCCCTGTGAAGAAGTATTGTTACACATATTTTACCTATTTTATGGCGAAGAAAACTAGGACTTAGAGAAGTTAGTATCATGCCAAAATGTCACAAATGGTAATAGCAGAAGGAGAGTTCTGGCCAAGATATTTTGATCACACATGGCTGTTTAAGAACTCAGAAGCTAAAGATATTATTTCTGACTATACTAAGTAGCATTTTGCTGGATCTTAAAAACTAAATAAGATTTTGGCAGAGAGAAGAGTAAGTCAGTGGAGGGACCATATCAGACAAAAGAATGCAGTAGGTCACACAGTCCAAGAAAGCAACATTGTAGGATGTATTGGGATAGAAAATGAAATCAGGTTTCAATCAGTTGGTGGAAAGTCTTAACTGCCTTTTCAGAAAGTTTGGAATTTTTTCTTTGGGGATAGGGAGCTTTGAAGATAGATGATAATATATTATTTTTATTATTCTTTATTATGTTTTTGTCTCTAATCTAATAACGACACAAGAATGTGCTTTAAGGAAGAGAGACTGAAGTCAGGGATGTAAGTATGAATATTATTGTAACAGTATGGCAATAACAAAATTAGTATTAAGTATTGGCTGTAGGAGGCTCTCCAGGTGGTGCAGTGGTAAAGAATCTGCCTGCAATGCAGGAGGTGCAAGAGAAACATGTTCAATCCCTGGGTTAGGAAAATACCCTGCAAGGGGAAATGTCAACCCAGTTAGTATTCTTGCATGGGAAATTCCATGGACTGAGGAGTCCGGCAGGCTAAAGGCCGTGGGGCTGCAAAGAGTAGGACACGACTGAGTGAGGGTGAATGAGAGCATTGACAGTAGGAATGAAAATCAGAATTATCCCTATTTTGCAGATGAGGAAACTGAGGCATTGAAAAGACAGTTTTAGATTTATGCAAGGTTTCTTGTGGGTTATAATAGGCAATTAGATTTAGTAAATATGATGCTAAACTAATACTTTAAAGCATGGGATACAAGGTTTTGTCTCAGCTTGGACCTTCCTACAGACCTATTTCCCATGTCCTGTACCCTTTCTTCTCAGACACCCCAAGCTACACACCAGATCCCAATGCACTCAGCCCTGTGTGCCATTCCATACTGATATCTCTACCATGGAGTCCTTTTCTCCCAGAGGACACTTGATTTATCCTCCATCCACAACCCTGTTTACTTTGCAGAACCTTCTCCAACATTCCCAGTGTGCAGCTGAACTACCCCATTTATTATTTCATGTGCATCTATTATATCATTAATCACATTGTACTAACATTTAGGTATGTGTCTGCCTTGCCTTGAAGCCAAAAGCTAAATTGCAATCATCTTCATGCCCTAGAAACTTAATATTTTAAGGACTTTATAGTTTACTGAATGAACATATTGAATACCTTCATCATTAATAACAGAGAAGGCAATGGCAACCCACTCCAGTACTCTTGTCTGGAAAATCCCATGGGTGGAGGAGCCTGGTAGGCTGCAGTCCATGGGGTCACTGAGTCAGATACAACTGGGCAGCTTCACTTTCACTTTTCACTTTCATGCATTGGAGAAGGAAATGGCAACCCATTCCAGTATTCTTGCCTGGAGAATATCAGGGACAGAGAAGCCTGGTGGGCTGCCATCTATGGGGTCATGCAGAGTTGGACACGACTGAAGTGACCTAGCAGCAGCAGCAGCATCATTAATAATCATAGATTAATTGATTCTCGGATAAAGGGACAGCATAGTGAATAAAGATGCTATCTAACCCACTGGTTCCCCAGTCTCTCAAATGACATGGCAAAGACATGAATAGTTTGGGCCAGAATATATTTCTGAATTACAATTTGGAATATATTGATAGAAAGGTACCTAGCTATATGCAAAGTGGTACAGAGAAGACATGGGTTCTTATTTAATTTTTCAAATGGTTTTCATTTCTAGGACTCTCCTCCTACCACTGCCATTGCAACTGTTGTCCTCTTTATTCAACCCTCTCATGCCTCCCTTGTCCCTTGCTCCAAACTGATTACCTGATCTCCGCCTCACCTGACACTTTATTGTTTCTTTGCCTCAGCTGTCCCATGACCTAATTAGGCAGCTGAGCACCCAGCACTGCTGCTGACTCTGCCTCACAGATGGAGTCTCTGAAAACACCCCATTCCCTGCCCTGGAAGGAGACGGCAGTGGCAGTCCTGAATGGAAAGGCATTTTCTTGCTAACGTGAGCAGTGTTCTGTTGCAGGGAAGGTGGAGTAAAAGGATCTGCATCTACTGGAAAGTTCTTTCTCTTCATTGCTTACATCACATCGACTTTCATCAGACAAAGATATGCAAAAATGAGATGTGAAATGTTTCAGACATTTTTGACAAAGCACCATGCAGAGTAGACAAAAGAATGTATATAAAGGGGGACATGCTCATTTCCAACTGTTTCATGTGCTATTTGTAAATTTCCTGTTGTCCCCTCAAAGGACCGAGTGGGCAACAAGGTACTCTGGTATCTCACTGTCAGAAGATTTAGAGATTCCATGATTACTTAAGTTTATTGGGCCTTTAGAGAGAGTTCTGGTGATATACTAATATTAATGGTTTTTAAGCTAGAAAGTCAAAGTTGAGTATAAATTTTACTTGATTAGTTTATGCACACTCAAATTTGCAAATGAGTGATATTGGGTCACAATACAACATATAAACAAAATTTGAGAGGGAAAGCAAGAATTAATATAAATTTATTTCAAACTCCATACTCTCTGGAAGGAACACGTTTTGTAAATATTATAAGTTCATTATACTGAATATCTAGGCCACTATAACCCTTCCAGTTATTAATAGTATGACTATTAAGACCTTGGTCTTGGGAGTGAGAATTAACTGGTGAAAATCCTTGCTCTTCCCTTTGATAGCTTTTTGAACTTGGGGAATTTCCTTCACCTATATAAGCCTCTGTTATGAAAATAACATAAGTACCTACCTAATAGACTTGTCAGAAGGACTAAATGAGCTAAAGATATGAAGTGTATTAGTACCTGCATAGCAATACATAAGAATAGATACTGTGTAAATATTATTAGCTATACTTCACTGGCTTTCAACTTTTCCAGGAATTACTATCATAATTAGGAGAACAGCTATTATTTCTTTGAGTAGTCCTTAATGTTAATTATTCATTGACTAACTTCTAAATCTACTATAAAAATTTGATTATGTAAAACTGAGGGTCAAAAGAAATCTTGTGTTCAAATGTGAATGTTATCATGTATAAAGTTCTACTGTTTGGTTATCATGGTGGCCTACAAATATTTGCTGTCCTCTCATAAAAAGGTAGAGTTTTAATTCCTCTCCCCTTGAATGGAGGTTGGTCTAGTGACTCACTTCTAGCAAAAAAGACATAACTGAAATAAGACTGCGTGATTTCTGAGACTGTAGCGGGAGAAGTAGTATGGCTACCCTGGCTCATTTAGGACGCACACCTACACGGAGCCCTGCGTCTCCATGCCGCAGACCACATGGAAAGACCACCTAGAGGCAGAAGAGCCTTGAGGAGTCCCAGGCTATTCTAGCCTCTCAGCTGGTTAATCCCTTGCATCAACCGCCAGACACGAATGAAAGTCTTAGGTGATTCTAGGCTTCAACACTCAGGCCCTAGATGACAAAGAATGAAGCAGAGACGAGATATTACCTTGAATCGCTGCCCAAATTGCAGATTTGCAATCAAAATAAATATAACTGTTCTAATCCACTAAGTTTTGGGGTAATTGGTTATGCAGCAAAAATTACTGAGGCAAATGACCAGTTTGTGTGCATCTGTGTGTATGAAATGTTTTGCTTATAAAGTTGTTGTTTAGTCTCTAAGTCATTTTCAACTCTTGCAACTGTAGCCTGCCAGGCTCCTCCCTCCATGGGATTTCACAGGCAAGAATACTGGAGTGGGTTGCCATTTCCTTTTCTGGGGATCTTCCTGACCAGGTGGATTATTTAACCCTGAGCCATCAGGGAATCCTTTGATTATAAGGAAGTGAAGTGAAAGTAAAGTGAAGTGAATTTGCTCAGTCATGTCCAACTCTTCGCGACCCCATGGACTGCAGCCTACAGGCTCCTCCGTCCATGGGGTTTTCCAGGTAAAAGTACTATAGTGAGGAGCCATCGTGTTCTCTGGATTACATGGAATGATGATATGATTATAAGGAATGTTCGTTAAATACACAGGTTCCCAACTTGGCCCTACTTGTAGTTTTAACTATCTGTCTGATGTGCTTCGAAAGTACTCCAAAAGGCTTTCCTAAACAATTAGCATGTAGTCGCATTTTCCTACAAAAAACTTTAGATGTGTAGTCTAACCTTTTTCTTTTAATGGAAAAAAAAACTCAAAAAGGTCCTGTAATTTTTCGTATATTTTACAGCAAGAGGGTACCACCAGTTCCACTGGCCCTCTGCTTCCCCGATGCTTTGTAGGTCACTCCCCAGTGTCTCGTAGCTGTCTTGATTATTGCCCCTATTACGTTGTAGTTTGATTACTGCTTCATCCTCTATCCCTACTAGACTATTCTCTATTTGGCAGCAGGTACTTTTCCGTTTTTCATTTTTGTACACATAGTGACTGGCATGTCCTCAATTAGTTAGATGTGTGTTGATCAAAAGACTTCTGGCAAAATGTATAATTTGGCATTTTTTTTCTAATGGATTTAGATTAGTAGTTCTCAATCTAGAAATACTGATGTCAAGGCCATACTCAAAGAACTCTGATTGAGTTAGCCTAGAGTGGACCCTGTAGGTTTAAAAAAATTTTAAGTTAATCTTGCAAATGGCTCCCTTGTCATAGGTAACTACCAGTTGTGCTTCCCGGGCAAGTTATTTCTCTAAACTGCATCTGCAGAGAAGCAGCGCCCTGAAAGAGGTCTCTTGGAGGACAAATTTAATTCATTTTTTATCTCCATTCACAGCTCATTGTCTAGTCTATAGGAATGTCACTGGATATTTGAGGATGGGGTAGAAGTGGCAAAGGTAGTACCTCAACTGAAGCAAACCTTCCCACCACCATCCACATGGGTTGGTTGGCTTGTTTTAACTTCCTAGAAGTCATTCCTCTGATCACCTAAGAACTCTAAGTTCATTGTGATGCTTAGCAGAGCAACCTTGTTCTTGAATCAGAAATGTAGGTCTACCCTGAGGCTTTGCCTGCCCTTGACTTGGATACAGAAGGGGAGAGGGTTAGTTTTACCTATCTTGACCCTAAAAAATGTGTAGTGAAGTCTGCCGAGGAATGCTATTTTCACATCCAAAGAATCACAGGCCCGGCTGTTTTCTTTATTTAAACATCCAAACTGATTTAGTACTTCTCTGTGCTTCTATTTACCTCTTTGTCCATTTTGTCTTCACAAAATAAGTGGTTAAACCCATCTCACATGTGAAAATAACGAAACCCCATGGACATAAGTAAAGTAAACAAATATAGGGTGTGTGTTAAACAGAAGAGTGTAATCGCTGCAAAACAACGTGGTGCAGCTGAGCAGAGAGGCACAGGCGTCACACGGATCTCTTACAGCGCAGCTCTGCTTCGTTTCCTTCAGCTCTGTTCACCTCCGTTCAGCCAGTTCAGTTCAGTCGCTCAGTCCTGTCTGACTCTTTGCAAACCCAAGGACTGCAGCGCGCCAGGCCCTCCCTACCCATCACCAGCTCCCCGAGTTTACTCAGACCCACGTCCATTGAGTCGGTGATGCCACCCAACCATCTCAAGTGAGGAAACATCCATAAAGCACAGAATTGGTGCTCTGTAAATGTTACTGTTTCGTTTCTAGACACATGGGCAAACTGTTATATATGTCCTTCTAGATCTTTTCCCCTTCCTAATCTACCAGGAAATTCTGGGGAAAGTCTGAGCCATCTCCATATTTTCATTTGTAAGTTTTTAATTATGTTTATGAGATAGATTCTGCTATATGTAAAATAATTCTTGTTAGACCCTATTAGAGTTCTTCTTACCCATATCTCCCCAAAATAACCTTATAAACCCTTAAGCCAATTTGACATATCAATGCTTACTCAGTTCATTTTGACTCCTCTACGAAACTTTGATACATTAAAGGTATTTTATAATTATGAACAAATCTATGTAAAAATGTTTTCTTGCACGAATATAATGTATATGCTATGTAAATGGCTTCTTATGCCCTAAATGAAAAGAATTCCACTCCTTCTTTCCATTTTTCTGACTTGGTTCTTTAGAAAAATATTTCTTCTTACTTACTTTTCAGCTTCTCTTTTATTATACCAATAATTCACAGCCCAAAGATGAAATAAAGACTTGACTTTTTAGACTGTAGATAAAAATGTTAAAAATTAAAATATTGTTGTTTTTCCAACTTATATGATGAAATTTAGTGTATAAATCATACAGACTTTTAAGTAAAATTTTACTTTGGCAAGTAAAGATCCTAGGCAAAATTTACTATATAGTTTAACCACTATGTTAAATATCTCTTGACTTGTGTTGTGGAATAGTATTTTTATCTACATACAATATATTTTAAGTTCTAGTATTAAGGCATAAAGATGTCTCTTCCTAAAGCAGGAGAGACATTCCTAAGTTTCCAGATATTTCCCTCCCATCAAAGAAGTTGCACCTAAAATGTAAACCATTTCTTTTCAAATTTTGATGTAGAGAAACACAGAGTCCTCATCTGAGACTTGTCTAAATTCCCATAATGTACTGGGGATCCGATTCTTGCTGCTGAGGTCGTTGTTGGGCAGTATGCCCAGTGAATCTCAGCCTAGGATTTAAGATTCTTGAGCTACATTAACATATTTGAAAATATTATTCCAATCAGTAGTCTCTAAGTGCCTTCATTTTTTCAAGTACAGAATGGACATAATTGAATATTTACTACATCTTAGAGAAATATGCAGCTTTCAGAACACTGAAACATTTAAGAAGCTCAGATGAAAGATTAAAGAATTAAGTGTACAAACCATCTTTCTTAGTTTTAATCCAAATGGATAATATTCATTATGATGTAAAACAGCAGAATACATAGCATAATTTGGCATATTGAACAAAGTATCTCAAAAAACACTGGCTAGACAAAAACTGAACCAAATCACCTAGCCTCATAGTATCTAAGATTATTAGGAAGATAATATAGCTAATACTTTACATCTGCCTTTTTTCCCTTTAAAGCAAAACACACTTTCTTGCTTATTGGGCTGTCCTTAGACTTTTATTTAGGTGAATAATTTACTCATTCCTTGTTTAGGATGACAAGAGAAAGTGAGCATGAAAAAGAAGAAAATTAATACAATTCTAATTCCTAAGACTATGAAATCGCTGCATATATCTAAATAATTTCCTGTATAGCCTTCAAGATTCAAAATATTTTCATATAAATAGCTATATAAATTTATACAATATACATATATTGCAGACTGTAACTACTATTTTATTATTTGACTGGCTTCAGCGCAGTCTTCCTTATAGGTCTTATGTTGCAGAACCCAGTATCATTTTCATCTAACCTTCTTCCTCTAATGGGTTTCACAATTCTTTTTGTTTAAATTACAATTATTTATCATCTAAAAATGCATTTTACTCTAAATTGCTTACTATTACTGCAAAAGAAGGTTGTTGAGAGAAAAACTACAATTTGTTATTTTGATATGCCCAATAAGTTAGATCGATAGCAAAATTCTAAAAGAGGAAAAGGATAATCTACTTTCTGATATTGTATGTCCTTTGTTACTTCAACCATTAACATCTGTGAGCTGCTGTCAGTAATTTCTTTAATGAGATTATTGTGTTTTTCTTTTAGAACTGTAACTGTCAGGCATTTTACATTTGTCCTTGCTAATAATTCCCCAGGCCTTTATTAAAGAGATTTACAGATTTCTTAAATCCACAGTCCTGCATCACTCTGATACCGACTTCCAATAAAATAATAAATTAGATTTTATTCTTCGCCTTATCCTTACAAATGAGCAAATAAAAAAATGTTTACTGAATAAGCTGTCCAAAGCCAAAATAAATCTTATGCTTCTCTTTTCCAAATGTTTTGATAGCTATAAATGAGCATCTACTTGACATTGAATAAAAATGATCATTTTAACATTATAAATTTTTATAAAAATGAGAACTTCATAATGGGAAAAGATGCATTGTGTTCAGGTGCTTTTCAAAGCAAGCATCCAAGTGATAGCAAATTAATCAAATATTTTTTCTACAACCACTTTTTTACTTTTGGTAGTTTTGCCTAAGAAAACATGCTAAATTGCAAAATGCTTTTTTCCCCCCAATTCCGACTCACTTGAGTAGATCCGTTTAGCTAAGTAGCTTGAGACATATGATTTGGAAATATTTTCAAACATCTTCCCCATAACTACAAAATAATCAGATGTTCATCATTTAAAATGAAATGCTAAACTGTTTGGAAATATTCTCTAAAACCAGCAAAAATCACAAGGCAGATGATTTGGCTCTCAGTGTCTTCCTCTCTACCTGCGTGCTTCCCTCTTTCTCTCCATAATGCCATGTTGTAGTACATCCTTCTTAGCCTCCAATCAACATTTCAAGCACTGGGATCATGTTTGATATTGTCAGATGGCCTGGAAAATTAAAAACCCAATTAAAGGCTCAGCACGCGGGTCAGCTCTTCTGCATATCAAAAGGCCTCCTCTGGCTATTCTGCTCAAATTGTATCTGTTAACAGCTCACTTTGCAGAAAGTGAAATAGCAGAGCGTTTATGAGTAATAAGTACTTTCCAGCTGATACATTTCAAACATAAACCACTTTCATGGCCCCGGCAAAAAGTACAAGTCATAATCAAATTGTCAATTTTTTCCTGTGAGATGCATGGATCTATTGTAACTGTGATTGTTAAAGAAGGAAATGCATTTTATTCACATGTTGGGGAAAAAAAGATGCACATTTTCCCTACAATTAAAGATTTTTTGTCACTTTTTTACTGCCTTTCCTTTACGTTTCTAAATAGTTACTATAATTGATTTTCGGGTTGCATTCTTTTTTTTTTTTTTGGTAGGAGAATCATTTATAGTTTTTATGTAGTGGAAGAAATGGTTGGAGTGAATAGCATTTTTGTTTAGCTGGGGTATTAATGTTCACCCAAATGTTTATAATGTGAATGTGCAAAGCGCTAAAAGCTTTCGAGCTAAATGCAAATGAGTCAAGCACTCAAATGACATTTTTAGAAGGAGTTTTCATCTGTCAATGTGGCATAATATTAAGTCAAACTAAAGTCACTGCTTTAGCTACTGGCCATTTGAAAAAAATTTTCATAAGATACCAGGGTTGACAGAAAAGAAAACAAACTACATAAATATTTTTCAACATATTATATTAACCAAGCAGCTGCTACAGGATTTCACAAGAAGTTAGCATATAATGTCTCCCTTTAGAATATACTGGGAGTGTATGCAATGTCAAAAATCTAAATCCCTGGGTTTTGCATAATGCATTAAGGTCCACATCTAGACAAGAAAGATTTTTCAAAGAAATGTCATGTGATGAAATAACACATACTTCTCTCAGTTAAAAAAAGTAAAAATAATAGTGACAATGATCCAAAAGATACTGTGAATTAGGAAAATGAACACCCAGCTGCAAACCATATTTATGTAGCTCAGATTATGCCTCTTGAAATAAATGCCAGTGTTTCTAAGTGTTTCCTGTGAATATTGGTTAATTATTTATAGTAAGCACTCAGTATTTATATTGTTCTCAGAACAGAGCCTACTAGAACCGAAGGTAATTGTCCAGAATTACTGAGAATCTAGAACCCTTCAAAAGGAAGAGAGTTGACAGCCACAGCAGAAGCCTCAACTTGAACGCACCTCCACTGCCCCTAGGTGTAGCAAACCCAAATTCACCCACTGTTTGCGACACTTGAAACACAAGGCAACAGGCACTGAGACAGTTGTCACCAATGGCAAGAGCCTGCGCACTGATATTTTTTAATCTGCATTTGCTGGACTCACTGTCACCATGTATGTTGACATTCTGTTCTGTTCTGTCCACATACCCTTCGGTGCTTTAATTTCCTTTCTCGCTATTCATGGTGTTTTTATTGTGCACCTCACGGATGCCAATAACACATTTTAGCGCAGAGTGGCCCCTCTTTTCCTTTAGAGGGGAAAAATAAAAGATCAAAGATGGTCTTTGAATATGCTTCTAACCTTCTTTTTTTATTGACTTGAATTAGAACCTGGGTGGTTTTCCACTTACCCTTGAATAAATGTTTAAAGGTCTTCCTGAGCTTGGGATAGTGGTCTCAAAGCACAGCAGCTGATCCCACCATGGCTCCTTTTGGTCCATAATAAAAAAAAGGCGACAGATCCTTAACTACAGAGGCACAAGTGGGCGCCCTAGTAATGACTCAAGCGTCTCGCTACACCTTATTCATATTAAAGGGCAACATATTGCATATTAATAGACAATTTAAAATAATTACAGGCTTTAATCTTTTCTAAAGAACAGTTTCTTGTCTCCTGAAAGTTTTGTACTTCTTATATAGAAAAGAAAGCAAGTGCTTTTTCAGAGAAACAATGTATAATAATATGTCAGTAAAGATTGAGCAATTTTGAGTAGTGATGGGTGAAAAGGACATTATGTTCTTTTTTCTTGTCATGGTCGGTATTTTTCTGTCAGTCGGCAAAGGCTGCACTCAGCAAGAAGAAGCTAAAGACCTGCGTTGAGAGACGGGAGGGTGACAGCTACCCTGACAGGTCAGAAGATGACTGCAGAATTAGCCTTGCTTTAATTCGCACTGAAATTCACAGCTCCTGACGAGGAAATGGGAAAAAGAAATTTCCTTACACATTTTCCTTTCATTTCATGTGCAGATTATACATATTCTGCTTCCATTAACAAGAAGGAGATTGTACTTTATGCAGCTCTATATTTAAGGGCAAAAGACCAAGAAGATGACAAGAGTGACCTCTCTCTTGTCTTATGATCACTGCCAGTTTGACATGACACTAATTAGACTGCCTTAATCTAAACCCAGTTAGTTCTGCATGCTTGCAGCAAAACCATTGTAAACCCAAACGTAAATTGCCTTAGGCCTTTGTCTTCTTAAATCCGCCTCTCTCTCTCCACCCACCACCCCATCTTTACATCCCCATATGTATACATATGAAGAATCAGATCTT
The DNA here is from genome assembly GCA_006410875.1 of Neotragus pygmaeus. Classification (NCBI taxonomy): domain Eukaryota; kingdom Metazoa; phylum Chordata; class Mammalia; order Artiodactyla; family Bovidae; genus Neotragus; species Neotragus pygmaeus. The sequence continues at coordinate 1,330,407 of SJYV01004965.1, forward strand.
TTATAATTCTATCCCATTAATCTGAACAAATAAGCCCACGAGTGTCCTCTTAATATTCCTCTTTGGTAAATGTCACCAGTTTCAACTACGTAATGCTGTCTGGTATGACTCGCTAGACATGGTGGGGAGTTTCCTTTCATTGTAAAAACCTTGAAGGGAATAAAGGTCTGTAAAGGGCAAGAGAGATTTTTAAAGTACATGATGATGCTAGCACTGTGAAATATGTTTAAAGTGTGAATTGAATATACTTCTTATCTTAAAAGGGGAGAGTGGGTAGTGAAAAGAAAAAGAAAAAAAGTGAAGACTATGCCTTTGGACCAGCTGATTAAAAAAGAAATCAGTTAATTCACCGAGGTCATAACAATATTGGGAGGAGTCTGGAAGAAGAATCAGCAAGTCAACTTTTACTTAAACACACAAGGGAACTCTGAGCATGCAGAAAAAAGAGAAGAAAAGATGAATGAGTTAAGACCTAATTAAGAAACACTAACTTTAAATAATTATAATGATGCATAAGCCTCTTCAGTGAATACACTGATGTCCAACTGAACTATTATCATATGAGGTATAATCTGGTAAGTGCAGGCATCCAGAGCTGGCGAAGCTGGGTGTGACCCCAGCACAGGAAACTATAGCTGGACATGCATGTCAGCTTTTTAGAGTTCTTCTTGCCTCTTACAGGACCAAGGTTGTATTTCCCCTATTGGTAAATCCTCTAGGATGTAGCAACTGTTTTACAAGGACACCTAATTCCCTAAAAATGTATGTGGGCAGAGATGAGCTAATCAGGTGATATTTTCATTCCTTTCTGTACTGTGTAAAATGTAAATGTGCACTTGAAGATGGAGTTAGGAAATGGTCTTCCTCCATTCATGCCTATGATGTTTTGGGTAGGGGTAACACCACCTGACATCCATGACGCAGCAGGCAATAGGGCCAGAAATCCTCCCCACAGGACTGACTGACCTAAGGACTTCAAAGATTCTCACACCTGTTTCCACATCCTATATACAGCAATTTCATAGTCATTTAATTTTCACTTAATACNGCCACCTGATGGGAAGAGCTGACTCATTTGAAAAGACCCTGATGCTGAGAAAGATTGAAGGCAGGAGGAGAAAGGGACGACAGAGAATGAAATGGTTGGGTGGCATTACCGACTCAATGGACATGAGTTTGGGTAAACTCTGGGAGTTGGTGATGGACAGGAGGCCTGGTGTACTGCGGTCCATGGGGTCGCAGAGTCAGACATGACTGAGCAGCTGAACTATGTATACAATACATAAGTTACAAAAATATAAATATAACCAATAATTGATAATAAATTTAAAATAGAATATAATCCATAAAAATATTACATTGTACACCTAAAACAAATATAATATTGTAAATCAAAGAATAAGAATCCTGAGGCCAAACCAAAAAAAAAAAAAAGAGAGAGAGAGAGAGAGAGAGAGAGAGAGAGAGAGAGAGAGAGTAGTCCTATGTAGTTTACACTGCTACAAAACACAGAAAGCAGATGAAACAACCCTTACAACGTATGTGTATATGGAAGAACATGTACAATGTTAACTTGTAACAAGCATTTGTCCTTTAGTAAAAGAATGAATATACTATGGCAGTATGAAGAAACCGTGGGCTTCTCTGGTGGTCCAGTGGTTAGGAATCTGCCTCGAAATGTAGGGAACACCAATTTGATCCCTGATCCAGGAAGATCCCACATGCCACAGAGCAACAAAGCCCATGTACCACAACCACTGAGCCCATGTTCCAGAGCCTGAGAGTCACAACTACTGAGCCCATGCTCTACAACAAACAAAGCCATGGTGAGAAGTCTGTGCACCACAAGTGGAGAGTAGCGCCCACTCAATGCAACTACAGAGAGCCCAGGTGCAGCAACGAAGACCCCCAACAAGGCCAAAAGTAAATAGATAAATAAATCTTCCAGTATCGGTAGGAATGTAAACTGATACAGTCACTACAGAAGACAGTATGGAGATTGTTTAAAAAACTAGGAATAAAACTACCATATGACCCAGCAATACCACTTCTAGGCATATACCTGAGGAAACCAAAATTCAAAAGGACACGTGTACCCACAATGTTCACTGCAGCACTACAATAGCCAGGACACAGAAGCAACCCAGATGTCCATTGATAGATGAATGGATAAACCTGTGGTACGTAGATACATTGGAATAGTACTCAGCCATAAAAAGGAACGCATCTGAGTCCATACTAATCAGGTGGATGAACCTAGAGCCTATTACACAGAGTGAAGTGAGTCAGAAAGAAAAAAACAAATATCGTATATTAACGCATATATATGGAATCTAGAAAGATGGTGCCAATGAACCTATTGGCAGGGCAGCAATGGAGATGCAGACATGGATAACAGACTTACGGACATGGGTGGCAGGGAGGAAGGAGAGGTTCAGACAAATGGAGACAGTAGATGGAGCCATATACACTGTCATACAGAATAGACAGCCAATGGAAATTTGCTGTATGACTCAGGGAACTCGAACCAGGGCTCTGCAGCAATCTAGAGCAGTGGGGGAAGGTGGGAGGGAGGGTCAAGAGGGAGGAGACATATGTATATCTATGGCTAATTTATGTTGATATATGGCAGAAACCAAAGCAATATTATAAAGCAATTATCCATCAATAAAAAATAATTTAAAAAAAGATTTTAAAATTCAGATATATCAAAACAAAAACCACTGAACTGTACACTGTAAATGGGTGAACTCATTGCATAATATTTGAATTGTATCTTAATAAAGCTGTTACTACAAAAACAAATGATCTGAACAGAAATTCCTCCAAAGCAGAAAAAATGTTCAATATCATTTTTTTTTAATTGGAGGATAACTCCTTTAAAATGTTGTATTGGTTTCTGCCATACAATAACATCATTACTCTTAAGGTAAATGAAAATTAATACCACAAAGGGTTTTGTGGTTCATATTCACTGGGATGGGTATAATTTTTAAAATGGAGAATAATAAGCACTGGCAAGGATATTGAGAAACAGAAATGATCATACATTGCGGATGGGACTGGAAAATGCCACAGCTGCCCTGGAAGATCAGTTGGCAGGTCTTCAGTAAGCTAAGAATAGTTTCCACATGACTGAGCAACAACCCTCCTGGGCACATATGAAAGAGAACTGAGAGCAAGTCTACATATTTTTTGTATGTAAATGTTCAAGAATGACCTTATTCAAAACAGCCACAAAGTAGAAACAACAAGGGCTTCCCAGGTGGCTCAGTGGTGAAGAATTCACCTGCCGGTGTAGGAGAGCCGGGTTCCATCCCTGGGTCGGGAAGACCCCCTGGAGAAGGAAACGGCAACCCACTCCAGTATTCTTGCCCAGGAAATCCCAGGCACAGAGGAGCCCAGTAAGGTGCAGTCCATGGGGTTGCAAAAAGAGTTGGACATGACTTAGTGATTAAACAACAAACAACGGAAATATTCATTGACACATGGATAAACAAAATATGGCACATCTACACAATCGATTATTATTCAGTTATGAAGTACCAAAACATGCTACATGGGTACACCTTGAAAACATTATGCTAAATGAAAAAAGTCAGACATATTTACACATATTTGTACCATTCCAGTTATGTGAACCATCCAAAGCAGGAAAATCCAGTACAGGCAGAAAGTAGATGGGTGGTTGCCAGGTGTCGGATGAGGAAGTAGAGAGACTCATACGGGGAGAATGCTTCTTTTAGGTGTGATGACAGTATTATGGAATTAATAGTGGTAAGAGTTGCACAACTCTGTCAAAGTACTAAAAAGCACTAAATTGCACACCTAAAAACTGTAAATGCACAGGAATGATAACTTCATAAAAAAGATAAAAGAAAAATGATCTAAATCTATTATAGGAAAATGTGACAAAGCTTGACAGCTGGTGCACAGATATGTATTATGCAATCTCTAAAGCTTTCTGTATGCCTGAAATATTCCCTTTTAGAAAGGGGGTACAGCAATGCTTTAAAAGTCTAGTATGGCAAGGGGAAGAAAAATCAGAGTAACTGGAAAGGAAAAGACGCAGAAAGAGACCCAAGTGTATATAAAAGTATATAAGAACGTGATTATTCTTTAAAGCAGGGGTCCTCAACCTCTGGGATCTAATGCCTGATGATCTGAGGCAGAACTGATGTAATAATAATAGAAATAAAGTGAACAATAAATGTAATGTGCTTGAATCATCCCGAAACCAGCCCCCGTACTCCTGATTAATGGAAAAATTGCCTTCCGTGGAACTGGTCCCTGGAACCAAAAAGGTTGGGGATTTCTGCTTTAAAGGATCCATCTCAAATGCTGGAAGGAAAATAGATAATCAGAACACCAACAGCCACGAAGAAAAATAAATCTGGAAGTTGGATTTCTAACATCTTTCTAGCTTCGGTAAAATTTCTGATAAACAACTGGGTAGTTACACCTTCATTATTCCCCTCTTCACAAAAAAAGGTTATGATGAAGTTCCTCTTAAAGGCTTCAATAATAACAGTAGTATTAAAAATGTTATGCGCAAGGGACTTCCCTGGTGGTCCAGTGGTAAAGAGTCCACCCTGCAAGGAAGGGGACTCAGGTTTGATCACTGGTTAGGGAACTAATATCCCACACACCACAGGGCAACCGAACCCATGTGCTGCAACTACTGAAGCCCACGGACCACAACTAGTGAGTCCAGTGCTGCAGTGAAAGACCCACCTGACAAGACAAAGATCCCGCATGCTGCAACGAAGACCTGATGCAGCAAAATACATGATTTTAAAATGATGTGGGAAAATTGATTCATTAGAACTAATTAAAAGGTTAAGCTGGAATTCCAGTTCTACCCTGATCACCAGTAAGTTTGCTGAGTACTAACTGTAAAGTCCTCTATACAAAGCATGCACTTAAGTGTTATGTTGATGACAGTACCTGGAACTGAACAGCATTAATCAGACTATTCACTCAACAATGTTTAGCACCAACTAAGCACAGAACACTGGATACAGAGAGATGAACAAAACAAACTGGCATAGAGCAGGCGGCAGAAATCTAGTAAGATAAATAAATGGTGTAATAGTCAACAAGAAAAGACAGGCAGAAAGAACTCAGAGGGGACTGAAAAGACACTTGGGTGCATCACGTGAGAGCCTGCAGAAACAAAGTTTATAGAAACAACCCACTGTGTTGACAGGATGGCACCAAGACAACTGCCACACCTGAGAGATATTGCACATACTCCTTATCAAGTATCTTACAACATTAAAAATATCTTCAAAGGTTTCAATCAGCTGAAGAAGAATGAGAATGAAAAAAGACTAATTAGGAGTATCTTCAAATGATCTACAAGTAGGGCTTAAGAAGCTATGTATTAATGGATAGAAGAGTGAGTCAAACTATCTTTCAAATAGATATTCTGNGAACTATTATCATATGAGGTATAATCTGGTAAGTGCAGGCATCCAGAGCTGGCGAAGCTGGGTGTGACCCCAGCACAGGAAACTATAGCTGGACATGCATGTCAGCTTTTTAGAGTTCTTCTTGCCTCTTACAGGACCAAGGTTGTATTTCCCCTATTGGTAAATCCTCTAGGATGTAGCAACTGTTTTACAAGGACACCTAATTCCCTAAAAATGTATGTGGGCAGAGATGAGCTAATCAGGTGATATTTTCATTCCTTTCTGTACTGTGTAAAATGTAAATGTGCACTTGAAGATGGAGTTAGGAAATGGTCTTCCTCCATTCATGCCTATGATGTTTTGGGTAGGGGTAACACCACCTGACATCCATGACGCAGCAGGCAATAGGGCCAGAAATCCTCCCCACAGGACTGACTGACCTAAGGACTTCAAAGATTCTCACACCTGTTTCCACATCCTATATACAGCAATTTCATAGTCATTTAATTTTCACTTAATACCCTATACTGAATATCTACTCCATACTAGGGCCTCATAAAGATTGTCTCATTTTATCTTGACCACAGTCTTTCAACAATTGTATTACTTTCCCATTTTACAGAGAATAAAATGGGGCATCAGGGAGTCTAAGTAGCTTGTGTAGGGTCAAACATCTTGTATGGACAGTGCTATGACCAAACCTACGTGTTCAGGCTCCAAAGCTACTTATTATGCAAATAAAGAAATATGTGAAAGAAGGTTGCATAATACAACAGGGAGTGAGAGGAGGTGTGGTCGACTGAAGATACCATGGTCATCTGAGGACCAAGTAAAATATGTGCATCAATTATATCTGCACTCTGCAACCTGGACAATGTTCTACTATCTTGATTTAGGGGTCTTGCAAATAGCCACTCTCCAGTAGCAAAGTTACAATGTATATAACACCAATGGGAAAAAATATGGATTTCATTTATTTTCTACCCTGCATCTCTACATGAATATCATGATCAGAAAAGAGACAATTGTGTAAAGGTCACTCAACACAGCCCCCTTAGGTCAGAATCTAAGTTGACCTCGCATTATTGTTGTTATTTTGTTGTTAACAAACACCAGCAGTTCTTTGTTAATTTCAGGCAGCGACGTCCCTCTCTCTCTTGGTTTGTGTACAGATTCTCTTGGTTGAATAATGGAAAAGTCACTGCTAATGAATATTAAAAGCCTGTAATTTAGTCAAAAACAATGTTGTCCACACTTTTTTCCTGTGTAATTTCAGTTTGTTTTTTTTTAAATCAAGCATAAATGGTAGATAATGTTCCTCTGAATGGGGCCCTTAGGCTTTCTTAGCTGAGGCTTGTTTAGCTTGCCAAGTTTAAATATTTTCTGAACTGATCCCAGAACTGAGAAGCCTTCATCACAGCACAGCATTAAAAATGATGGATGTGATACATATTTAATACAATAAAATGGCCATTTATATGCCCATACTAGACACAGGGGAAATCCTCACAGGAAAGATTTCTAAAATCAAAAGGGGCCTATTCTCTAATCGATGTGAGGGGATTTACGTGGATAACTCCCATTAATGCTAATGGGGGTTATGAGCTTATATCCTCCATGTACCATCGGAAAGATACACTCAGTGCTACTCTAAAGGAAGCTGTTGCACTGATGAAATTCCATGAGAGTATTCTGAGGAGATGAATATTTGAGGAAGAGCTAAAACAGTAGTGAAGCAGCAGGCGTAGTTAGCTTCACAGCTTTCACCCTGCTCGGAGGCCCTGGGCTCAAGGGCAACTGCTACTAGGAGAAGCTTTTGAACCATGGGTCATGGTGAAGTGTGGTTGTAATGTTCAAACTCACAAGCTGTATTTCATGATGCATTTATAAGTGCAGTGCTTGGTTAGATGCTCGCGTAGGTTTGGGGAACTGATTGATGCCGGACATAGTTATAACAAGTAAATTCTGCATCACACAACAGCATTTGCCTCCTTTTACTCTAGGGAGGGGCTTTTCTTGTGGTTCAGCTGGTAAAGAATCTGCCTGCAATGTGGGAGACCTGGGTTCTATCCCTGGGTTGGGAAGATCCTACTCTAGGGAGAGAAGAATAGCTGAGTCTATAGACACGGCTATCCCTGCCCCTACCTCCGAGAAAAACAAAGACAGTTACTNGTTCAGCTGGTAAAGAATCTGCCTGCAATGTGGGAGACCTGGGTTCTATCCCTGGGTTGGGAAGATCCTACTCTAGGGAGAGAAGAATAGCTGAGTCTATAGACACGGCTATCCCTGCCCCTACCTCCGAGAAAAACAAAGACAGTTACTCTGACTTGCTTTACTAAGATGAGTTTCAGACCCTTATCTCTGAGGCTTATCTGCTAGGAGTTTTTGGTATGCATTATGTGACAAATTTGAGGAATGATGTCTTCTCATCTGCAATGACTTCACCTCAAGTGGATTAATAAGAATGGTTATCAAGCAGTTGTAGCTATATTCCACTTAGTTTAGTATACTTTATAGCTGTTTAAGTGATCCATTTATTATAGATACAACACCTTAAATTAACACTTCAATACAGAGAAATTTACATTTACTCATGGATAGTGTTTCATACTTAAAACAGCTATCTTTCAGGAATTCCCTGGCAATCCAGTGATTAGACTCTGCACTTTCACTGCCAAGGGCCGAGGTTTGGTCCCTTGTCTGGAGACTGAGATCCCACGAGATGCACAGGTGGCCAAAAAATATGAATAAATAAAAATAAAGCATTATGTCTCCCTGATTTTTCAGCAAAGAGAACTAGAAATACCAAGGGACTAGGTCTGGAGCCACTCAGAGAATGAGGAGAATGCCTAATGATATGATGAGCCAATTCTGTCCTGTTTCTTCTGTGAGTTCCTTGAGGCATCAATCACTATTTTGTGTTGTAACTATCTATGTGCTCTGTCTCAGATGGACATATGCCACAAATTCTTGAAGTCAGGATCCATTTCTGATTTACCTCCAGGCCATCTAACTCGCAGTAGGTTCTCAATAAATGCTGACTGAAATGATGCACAAATCATCAATACCCATTTGTGGTCCACTGTACCTTTGCATCTCTCATTTTCATTTCCATGCCCAGTGCTCTATTCCTGTGGCATTCTTTCCAAATTACATATAAATTTCTTTGAAGGAAAAGGACAGAAGGAGTTCAGGAAGTACAAGGGTATCCTTGGAGCCTTTGAGACAAAGGGTAGATGAACTGCCCAAGTCTGCATTGGATTTTTGCTGGTTGGGCAGCTCTGTAGCACCTTCCTACCTCACTCTCCACGTGGGTTCATTGTCCCCACTACACTCCTTTATAACGATGAAAGACCACACTGTCCATGTTGTTAAAATGCCACTAACAGCATTCTCTTCTATTCAATTTTTAAAATTACATTATTTTTTAAAGACGAACAGTTTTGGATCGCCTTGCAAACTTGATGTTTTAGAGGGGAATTGGGTTCCAATTGAAAAAAGAAATGGCTTCATCCCTTTTTTGTATATTTCTTTATTAAAAGTTCCAGGAGGCTTAGCTAAAATGATAATAGCTGAACTCAAGAAATGAAATCTAAAGTAATATAGCTGACTGTATAATACTTGAAATTCTGAAACTTAAGGAAAATGCTTAAGTCTTATAAGTGACATAAACAAAGACAACTACATTTGGGACTAAATCACTTGAAAGCAGAAAACTGGTCATATACTGTTTCTGTTACAAAGTCTGGTATTGAACTGGAACCTGGTGAAATGCCAGTATTATTTTAATAACCACCAAAATGACTGAGTGATTTAGTCAGTTTCATAAGTAAAATGGAGATGGAAATGGCAGCCTACTCCAGTATTCTTGCCTGGAGAATCCCATGGATGGAGGAGCCTGGTGGGCTGCCATCTATGGGATCGCACAGAGTCAGACACGACTGATGCGACTTAGCAGCAGCAGCATAAGTAAAAGTGAGTCAGTCTAACTTCTAGGTACCATGTAGGCAAAATAACTGATTAATGTTCTACATGACCAGTCTTTATCCCTTAGTCCTGGCATCGTAGAGTCACATACATTTTCATTTATATACTTCTCATATAAAAATTATAAAGTTCTTAAAATTTTGAGCAATGCCCTTTTAGTTTGTTCAGCTCAGTCTCAGTCACTCACTCATGTCCAATTCTTTGCAACAGCATGGATGCAGGCTCCTCTGCCCATAGGATTCTCCAGGCAAGAATCCTGGAGTGGGTTGCCATTTCCTCCTCCAGAGGTTCTTTCCCAACCCAGGGATCAAACCCTTGTCTCCTACATTATAGGCAGAGATTATTTTTCCAAATTTAAAACTTATTTTGTATTGGAGTATAGCTGATTAAAACTGTGGTATTTTCAGGGGGACAGCAAAGGGACTCAGACAGACATATGCATGTCCGCTCTCCCTCAAATCCCACTCCCATCCAAGTTGGTGTGTAACATTGAGTAGAGTTCCATGTGCTGGGTCCTGTTGGCTATCAGTTTTGAATATGGCAGTATGTACATGATCTTCCCAAACTCCCTATCACTTCCCTTTGGCAACCATAAGTTCATTTTCTAAGTCTGCAAGTCTCTGTTTTGTAAGTAAGTTAATTTGTATCATTTCATTTCAGATTCCACATATAAGGGGTGTCATACCATATTTCTCCCACTGTGTCTGATTATTTGATGCAATATGACACTCTATAGGTCCATCCATTGACTGCAAATGGCATTATTTCATTCTTTTTAATGTCTGAGTAATACACCATTGTGTGTATGTACCACATCTTTATCCAGTCCTCTGTCAGTGGACATTTAGATTGCTTCCGATGGACATTTAGATTGCTTCCATGTCTTGGCTGTTGTAAAGAGTGCTACAAGGAACATTGGGGTACATGTATCCTTTTGGATCATGTTTTCTCCAGATATGTGCCCAAGAGTGGGATTGCAGGTAGCTTTATTTTCATTTTTTTTTTTAGGAACCTCCATACTCTTCTCCACAGTGGCTGTACCAATGTATACTTCCACCAACACAGTAGTAGGGTTCCCTTTTTTTCACACTCTCTCTAGCATTTGTTGTTTGTGGATTTTTGAATGATAGGCAGGCAGAGTCTTTTACCACTGAGACATCATGGAAGCCCTGTCCTTTTAGTTTACTGATGCTATTTTATTTCAGCAATTGAATAATTTTAAAGAATATCAAATAATTGTACAGTTAATTGGGGTGCAAAAAAAAGTCTTACTTTTCACTCCTGAATACTTCTTTTCTACAAAAGTCCTCCATTGACCTCCACCACTATCCCCACTGTTGGCTGTAAGTTTGGCCTGATAAATAGTTCAGTGGTGTGCAGTAGAGGCATGGCATTAAAATGAAAATTAAGCACTTTATTGACAAGAAGAATTAATTTCCCCGCAAAAATAAAATCCATACATACTTTCTGGCTGAGGAAAAATGATGTGCAGACAACACGGACTTATTGATTTGAACCAATTGAAGTTAAAGTCGAATGTTTATTAGACCTTACAGTACTTAAATGCCCTAAATTCCACTTAGTACCACTAGCTGCTAGTGCTGCAGAATTCTAGAATTGCACCCTGCAGTTTGTACTAATTGGTGGGAAATGTAGGCCTGATGTCAAAGACACTATAATTGTCTGATGAAAATAATTTGCTTTTGACACCAGTATATGTTGCACCCCGTATATCACATCCTCCTTGCATAAGGAGGTGTTGTTTTATATAGCCTAGGTAATTATAATTGACTTTAATGTATCTGAAATAACTATGTAGAAAAGAGTGTTGTAGGAAAGACGAGGCTTACAGTGACCTAGTAGCCTTTATGACAAAATGGTTGCTGAAGGAATTGAAAAAAAAAAAAAGAAAGCCTAACGAAAAGCATAGGCTTATATTATGCAGGTTTTAGAATGTTAGAAAGCTACAATTTGGAGATGATCCTGTTTTGACCATAATGTATTTTGTCATGTGAAGATTAAATGTAGGGATGTCTCAGTTCAGTTCAGTCGCTCAGTCGTGTCCCACTCTTTGCAACCCCATGGACTGCAGCACGCCAGGGACGTTTACATTTCTCCAATTCACTGAGCTTCTACCTTAGGACTCGCATTTTTTTTCTCACATCAATAGACATCTTTTTAAATGTTGTATTCATGTCTGTCTCTCTTGACAGCAAATAAAATTTAATAAATAAAATCCCACATGATAAATATATTAGATTTAAACCGCAGCCTTGATAAAGTGTAGACGCTTTCGAAAATGATTTGTGAAAAACAAATTTAACAGGGCTAATGTATGGCTCTAAATATATTATCAGTGATGCGCAGAAGGATAATGGCCCAAAAGAGTATTTGCATAGGCTTTCACACTGCTTACATTACTGACGAAGAGGAAAACCCATCCTCCAGAAGTTGGACCCATCGCCTATGTAGATCAGCATCTGACTGGAGAACGTGATGGCCTGTCACTAAATTTCAAATCAATAGCAGCCACCAATAACTTTTAACAAGGGAGTACTTTTCACTTCACAAGCATCAAATCCTGTGGCACATTTTTATAATGTGCAACCTTTTGTCCCATTCCCCTCTTCTACCCTTCTGCCAGCTTTTATGCCTCCTGACTACTTTCCTAGTTTGCCAAATCCTACTCCCGTTACCTCTGAAGTTTAACTCTTACCTGGACGTATTTGGAAAGAAGTGATGGCCCCTCCTCATTTCTCTGCTCTTCAGATTTACAGCATTCGTTATACTTTAACCTCAGATGAACTTCAGAGCCCCTCATTTCCCCATGCAGGATTGCATAGTTAACATTTACTTTGTGTTAAAATAAGGCAACCAATATGCTAGTGTTTTATGTGCTTTATTTCATCGAATACTCACAATTCTGTCAAAGTAGTTATTACTAATCATTTCCATTTTACAGATGAGAAAACCAAGTTTTGGTTTCAATACTTGTGCTCATAATTTAGAAACACTGCTTATTCTCTGTGAAACTGATGCATGTATGCCACATTCACATTTTTTTAGATTTTTTTATGTTTACGAAGAATGAATATTGTATAGCTTCTACCACATAAGCTACAACTATGAGCTTTTGATAATGGCAACAAAAATATATAATATTTAGTAGCTTCAAATTTCATAATTTTATCTATTATTGGATATGACAGTAATTACACTGGGAAATGGATATGTCACTGCTGTGAATGAAATTCTAGCAAATCTTCTGCCAAGATGCTGTAATAAATCTTGAATTAAGTAAAAATTTACAAAAATATAGCTCCTGATGAAAATAGGATACAACAAAAGGTTATACTCCTTAGAAATATCCTGCAAACTATGAAGTGGTTTCTTTTTGTCAGTTATATATATAATATTTAAAAATACCCAATTTTTTTGTGTATATCCCCAAACACAGTCATTGTTCTTATTTATTAAAGTGTGTGTGTGTTAAATTTGAAAAATACTATGAAAAGGATTTATTGATTGTATTTCATTGCTTTTAAAGTATTAATTTCTCTGTTTAGCAATAGTACAGTTTTTAAACAAAAAAATGAAAAGTAACTTTTAACATTGAATTAGAGTAGAATTAAGAAAATCAAAGGGAATAATTACTAGAAGTCTCTCTAAATACATTACATCAGAGCCAGCCTGAAGAGTATCCAGTTGTTTTTACTGTGAAATTATATTTATAAAGAAAACACATTGAATTTTCATGGGACATTTGTATTAGCAAAAACATCCTATTAATAGTGCACCATTTTCCTAGGGACTCACTTTGTATCAGACACTGAATGGATATGGTATATAGATGATAGAGATGGATGCCTATTTCACATGCACTATGCTAAGCTATTCATTAATACATATTTATTGAGATAAATCTGATTCTAGGCTGCAGGTAGGATAGAGAAATGAATAGAACAGACGGGAGCTAAATAAGAGTAAAGTCCTATCTTTAGCCTCTGTTTTCCAGATGAGAAAATTGAGCCTCAGAAAGTATTTAAGAAAGTTATCCAGTATCATAAGGCAAGGAAGTAATGAAGCCAAGATTTAACTTCTACATTTATTAATGTCAAAAATTTTGTTCTTTCCCACCCACCATCAGCCACAACAAGCTGCCCCACTGTATTCAATTTGGACATTACTATGATAGTCATGGAGGACTTTTCACACTGTTTGGGAAGAAAAACTCAAGATTAGTACTTGCTTAAACTCCTGATGTAAAATCTAGTAAAATAAACTTCTAAGGGGTCATCAAAGAGGACTATGTTAATCATTAAATCAAAGATTAAAATCTGAAAAAATTATATATATGCTGCCAGGTGCTGAAATTTAGAACCACCATTCCTTCATGATGAAGTACTCCAGTACTTTGGCCACCTGATGAGAAGAGCTGACTCATTTAANTATGTTAATCATTAAATCAAAGATTAAAATCTGAAAAAATTATATATATGCTGCCAGGTGCTGAAATTTAGAACCACCATTCCTTCATGATGAAGTACTCCAGTACTTTGGCCACCTGATGAGAAGAGCTGACTCATTTAAAAAGACCCTGATGCTGGGAAAGATTGAGGGCAGGAGGAGAAGGGGATAACAGAGGATGAGATGGTTGGATGGCATCACCGACACGATGGACGTGGGTTTGGGTGGACTCCAGGAGTTGGTGATGGACAGGGAGGCCTGGCGTGCTGCGGTTCATGGGGTCGCAAAGAGTCGGACACGACTGAGCAACTGAACTGAACTGAAATTTTAGTGTAGCTTACATTCATAGATTTTCATGGAAGGCTGCCATTGTGGGGTAAGAATGTGAATAAGAATAGAAACCTTCAGGCCATAGTTCTGACATTAAGTAGCTATTTTACTTTTTCAACTAAATTTGATGGGTGCTTATTAAACATCAGACACTGAAATAAGTGTGGGAGATATAATGGTGAGAAAAAAATTGTTCCTGACTTTATGTAGCATATAGTCTAATCAGAGCAATAAACATTACACATAGAGTTGAGAAATGAGTATTGTGAAGAATAAGAACACAATGTTTTAAATAAAAATTAACAAGGGAATCATTTGGGAAAACCAAATTTAGACCAAAGCTTTAGGGAAATGCTGCCTGAAAGAAGTAGATGTTAAGCTGAATCCTAAGGGACTAGTAAGAACGGCACAAGTGAGGCATGGCAGGAAGATTCTTCTAGAAGACACACACAAAGACCCCAAGGATTCAGGAATGGAAAATAGATAAGCATGTATTAGAACAGAAATAAGGCCATTGTGACCAGAGTCAAAATGAATGAGTTTGGGACTTGTGGGGGAGGCAAGTGACGCTGCAGAGCTAGACAAAAGCAGATCGTGAAGGCTTTGTTGACAGCCTTGGCCCTTGGAAGGCAGTGACAAGTTTTATGCAGCCTTTCAGTTTCTATCATCAGTAAGGTGAGGAAGTGAGGTTGGATGGTATATGAAATACCTTCCAGCCACTACATTCCATAAGGCTACATTATCCAACTAAATTCAACTCTGTGTGATCAGCCATGATATATCAAATCCTATGCTGGGGACACAAAGATGCATAGTGCAGAGTGATAACCCATGCAGTTTATTTCCAAGGGGCTTGAAATAATAAGGAAAAAAAGAGACGAGAACAGGTAGTTATAATGCAAAGTAAAAAAATGTGGTATTCCAGAGAAATGCATATTTCATGAGAGCTTAGTGAAGGGAGTACTCATTATTTAGATCATTTACCTGAAAAAAACTTGTGGAGAAGAATTGCATTTTAGGATTTCTTATGATTAGCATAGAACTTGACCAAGAAGCACTCTAGGAAGTTCTCTTTCAAGAACATCAGTTTTTCTTTTTTCTTTTTTTTTTTTTTTTCTGTGCTGGGTCTTCATTGCCATGAGTGGGCTTTCTCTAATTTCCACAAGCAAGTGAAAGTGAAAGTCTCTCAGTCGTGTCCGACTCTTTGTGACCCCATGGATTATACAGTCCATGGAATTCTCCAGGCCAGAATACTGGAGTGGGTAGCCTTTCCCCGCTCCAGAGCATCTTCCCCACCCAGGGATCAAACCCAGGTCTCCCACGTTGCAGGCAGAATCTTTACCAGTTGAGCCACCAGGGAATCCCACAAGCAGGGCCACTCGGTTTGCGGTGTGCGGGCTTCTCATCGCAGAGCATGGGCTCTAGGGAGTGTGGGCTTTCGTAGCTGTAGCACGCAGGCTCAGTAGTTGTGGCACATGGGTTTAGTCACCCTGTGGTATATGAAATCTTCCTGCAGCAGGGATTGAACCCATGTCCCCTGCATGTCCCCTACATTGGCAGACAGATTCTTAACCACTGGACCACCAAGGAAGTCCCATCAGTTTGTCTTTATGCTTAGCCTGCTACTACAATCATTTGAGTTTAATCATTGCCCTCAGAAGCCCCTTGTTAAAGTATAAATATAATGCATGGGTTCAATAAACATTAATGCAAAAAATTGGTTTCAATTTGTGAGTCCAATCATTTGGAATTATTTTTGAATACTGTTTTAAAAGGGCAACTGAGGCCTTATGCAAACTGGACAGAAAGAACGGTAAGAACAATTCTCATGTTTCAATACCTAGGGATGAAGAGCACCATGTATCTGCTGTCTGTGCTTTTACTCACTATTGAGTTTGGCAAGTGGCATTGTAATCCTTGGATACGTGAACCTGTAGACTCATGGTTAAATTCTGCACAGTTTTTTTTTTTTTTTTTTTTTACTTGCACAGTTAAATTCTGCAAAAGAGTTCTTGAAAAAATAAAATGCTGGGTGAATTTGCACTCTTAGGGTGCCAGTGGAAAACCTAGATCTCCACTAGGTGTCATGATGTCTCAGGCAGCCAGAGTCCTGTGAACTTGGGCTGTGTGAAGTTGAGAAGGATGAGGGAATGGTGTGTAGAAAACTTCAAAATCATGCTTTGCCTTCTGTATCACCATCTGCCAAAGCTGTACACATAGAATAACAGTCTGTGATGCTTACAATGAAGCTAAAGTAAGGATTCCTGGTAGGACCACCTTTATAGACCATTTCTTTCTGATTCCATTTCTGCATCCCATGTACAAAGATCCTAAAGCAACCAGTGGGGTAAGCAAGCCTGACGAAAAAGGGCCAAAGTGAGTGATGCCAGGAAGCCTAGAGCAATGTTTCCGGAATTTCATCACTTCAATGAGAGATGAGCTGTCCTAGGAATAACTGATGTCTTCTGACACTTTTCCCCTGTTGTACATGTTAATTTTGTGTGTGATATTGTTTTGCACAAAATAATTACATTTGATTGATAACTTCCATGCCACATTTTAATTTAATTGGAAACAGCCCAATATTCTGTTTTAAAAAAGGAAAAGCATACAGAATATGTACAAGAGGACATTTTTCTCTTTTTCTCTTTGTAGTTTTCAGCCAAATTAGCATGATTATAAAAGAACCTGGTTCTTCTTGTAAAAATACTATATTCTTAAATAGATAAATATTTTTTAATCAAATAATAACTTACTAAAGTCCTATAGACTTCAGGAAGAATGACTTTCTATACAGCTCATATTTAAGATAAAATTATATTTTCTAACATAATATTAAACATAATTATGAATTTTTATAAACAAAATATTCGTAGTGAAATAAATCTTCATAATAGGCAATATTAGTAAAGATAGAAAAAAGATTGAAAAAATAAAGTTGCTTGTGCTTTTAGAGCAATTTGAAAGTCTTTTATTTTGAAAAATAATATGAGTTCACTCACACTTTATTACCCTAAACTGCTCAAATAATTTTGGTGAAAAATAATAATACAAGAGCATAAACAGCCTCATGATAATATTCATAAGGTCATATTAAAATAAATTATTTCCTATTTTATTGCAAATACAATTAATAATTTTACATGTATTATGACAATTTCCCTGAAACATAAAGCTTCACTTCCTGAAAAATTATTATGCAAATAGTTAAAATATTGAAATGAACCTAAGAATTGATACTCTAACAGATAACTCCTGTTATAATTTATCAACAATGAGTAATCTATATGAGACAAAGTAAAAGCAGTGTAGAAAAAAACTTAATACAAAAATTACACCTACAGAGGATTTAAATGTAGAGGCTGAATAAATTATCTTTACATTTAAAGGTTCATATATTTCAAAGCAATGATGAAAAGTTTGAAAAATCTGAGAAAATTTAACAAAAAGCAATAGAATTCTAAATGTGATCAAAACTACAGGAGAACTCTATTAAATGTATAACCTTGTTGCACACAAATTACTCTTTTCAGAACCTGTTCTTTTATTGGATTGCTCTGCCATTTTATGGAATACATTTTAATGTTGTACAAAGAAAATGAATTTCACGGATTTGATTTAACAGTTCAGCTTCTCCATGTTACTATCTTGTGCTACGTTGGAAGTCGCTCTTTTATTCAGTGATCTACACCACTATGGGTTTGACAAAGTTTCTGTGTGTGTGTGTGTGTGTGTGTGTGTGTGTGTGTGTGTGTGTGTGGTACAACTTAGGATATGAACCATGTATTATTCAAAGAGAGTCTATCATTTTATCAGGAATGTTCAGTACAGGCTCCCTAAAACAGCATCTGATCAATAAAACTTAGATTCAGCAAATCATTTGACCTATACCACTCTGACAAATGACTAGATTAGGGAGCATTCCACGGCTTGTGGAATATTGCAGACTGGACCAGAGAGCTAATTGGTGGAAACCATCTTCTACTTTTTAAATTATCTTCATTGATTTTGATTCGTTTGAAATTTGGTTTATCTTGAAACAAACTTAATTGTGGGGTATAGACTATTTCTGGGAAGGAGCCTCTTGAATAGTAAAAACAAAATGGTGACATAAATACACTGACAAGAACAGACATTATGTCTATATTTTAGAAATTCAATGCTTTATGATTATAGTGGCTATTATGTTTTTTTTTAGAGGAAGGCATGATAATGTAAGGCCACTGAATTCAGAAGAGAGTACATGATTTGCTGTACCCCTGCCATCTTGGGGCAGGTTTACATTAGCAGAATATAGTCTACATAAAATAGATTTCAATACTGAATAGTCTGTTTTTCTGTAGTCCTCTTTTTATCTTGGGATTCTGTTGAAAAGAAGACCAAAATCAAGAATTAATTGGAAAAAATAGGGCAAAGGTAACAGAAAATTTGTCTATGTCTTATTTGTAATTCGACCTCCTCTCTGGAATTCACCGTTTTAAATTATACTGTTTTTCTATCTCAACCATATCCATAATCATGTCTATATTCAGCTGTGTCATCCTCCAGGAACAATTAAATGTACCAAACAAATAGAAAAATAAAAGTATCTTACTGAATGCTGAATTTAGTGAACCAGAAGAGATTCTACAGACCATCACATCTAAAGCCTTCATTTCACCCACAAGAAAACCAAGACTCAGAAATTATTAGTGAACTCACACAAAGTCATTGAACTAGCTAATAACAAAATCAAGATCAAATCTAAGCTCCCCAAATTTCCAAACCTTTCACCGTGTTACCTTCCATTTTGGAAAGTTAACAGGAAGACATATCTGCATGACAATGAAACTAGAAGATTACTTCAAAGACATAATTTGATTTACTAGATCCAACTAGAGTTTGCAAAATGATGTATTGGAGAAGAAAAAAGTTTTTATGAAGTTTTGCTTTTTTTTTGGTTTACCCTCACATCATTCTTTCACAAAGATGAGCAAATGACAAGGCTAATTTTCTTTCCTTCATTGAAAATGATTTATAAACTGTCTGACAGAGTATCAATAATAATCTAACAATTTCCCTATATATTTTAAAAATCAGTTTAATTAGTTAATGCAAGAAATATTTTTAAAAGAAATGCTTTTGTTAGTAGAAAAACTTTGGATAGCAATTACCTTCTGTGTCAACCAGGGATACTTTTGACCATATCAACCTCATCAATGCAGACTAGGCATTTGACAGGAAAAAAAAAAAAAAAAGATTTTCCTAATTATACAGAAAATATAAAGCAAAACTGAAACCAAATCACCATAGGCTGATAGAGGGAAAATATGAAAAAATGGTTACCCTAGTTAATTAAACCTGGCTAGAAGTAGAAACTTAATAAAAAGCAGTGATTTAAGAAAATCCTGCCTGTAGAGTTATGAGTACACAGCAACCATTTTAAGTATATTAGGAGAAAGGGAGTCCGACTTCCTTTAAGTATAATTATTAGTGATGATAGTAAAGAAGTCTTTAATCATAAGTGGATATCTTTAAACAAAAGATATTTGATATGTAAGAAGTTTTCAAAAAGCAGGGAAAATGGGATTTTTTTAATTAATGTATTCACTCAAGACATCTTTAAGGGTAATCATCCAATTATTTGATGTTCAAATTAATTACACTTGGCTTCTGGGAGAAGTAAGGGTGATTAAAACTTTGGATGTTATCGGGTTAACGAGTAAGGAGGAAATTAGTTTACATGTGGTCGTACTTATGTCTATAGTTACACCAAGTAACGTTGCTGTTGGTAAACAGAGATTGAGCCAAGTCTTTATCTGACAACAGTCCATACCATAGAATTTTAGTTTGATTATTTTTACTCATGCAACTGTAATGAAACCTGTAATGGAAAAAATACGGAAGTTATTTCCAAGACGAAGGAGGCATTTTTTTGAAGATTTTTGAAGAAGAAAAAGAAATTGAGAATGTATTTCTGATCCATGCATTTGAAAGCTGCTACTGTAGTATTCTGGATTGCTTTATAATTAATTCTCTCTCTTTCTTACTATTCTGAGGCTAATCATTTGGAGAAAATATGTAGAACTCCTTGTCTGGCCTTTCTGAATCTATTTTTCACAGTTGCAAAGTACTGGTCAAACAAATTAAATTACTGTAGCAGTATGTAACTAATTTTATGTAAATTAAGGTGTTAATGTTCTGAATCACATTCCTGAAAATGGTCTGTTTTCTCTTGCAGCTTTTCTTCATTAATGATGCTATGAATAGTCAAATCGAAAAATTAATTCCTACAAGACTAACTGTATAAATTATCACCCTATGACCCCTCATAGAATTAGATCTAAATATAGTTTTATGGTCAGCTCAGTCTATACTTGTCAGTAGTCCAACCAAATAAATCAACATTTTAAACTTAATGCAACTAGGGGTGAGATGATGTGAAATACATTCTCTCTTGTTTATATAGAGAAGGATCTCTTAGAGCTAATGGTCAAGTTGTGCCAAACCTGGACATCTATGGGCAATTTTTCAACTCCCAATAAAATCTACCACCATACTCCTGTATCCTTGTTCAAACTATAAAATCTCTATCTCAGAATGACCCATATGAAATCATGGGATATCAATTGAATAAAATATTTATAATTAGAAATACCTAAGAGAAGTTGAAGTTGGAAGAGTAGATTTATCATCTATTGAAAAACTTTTACAAAGCATGTAAAGAAAATCAAGGGGTTTTCTAATTACTTGGCAAGCTCATATTATTAATTGATTGAATTAAAACTGTTTAGTAGAGGCACACACTTAAATTATTTATCTGTTGAGATTTTTATCTGGGATAATAAATATTTCTCCACTTCATGAAGTACAGCACAGAGTTCCAGAAAGGTAACCAGATCGTAAGTATTGATTCTGTCATAAATGGCAGTTTGAATTTTATAAGAAAAGGCTTTTCCCAATAAGTTACTATAGTTGGGTCAAAAGTATTGCTTTCCCGGGTACCAAAAGATATTTTTTAATTTAGAAAAGATAGAATATGTTCTGTCTATTTGCAAAATGTTTCCTAACAACATTTTTATCATTCTTTTTAGAATTTCCAATAGATAAATGATCTATTGTTAACCCAAGCCAACCTAAATATGCATTCAGACAGGATGAAAAACACTGTCTCTTATTTTCTATTCTTATTTTGATCCTTAAACCTATTTCTAAACTTATAGATGTAGCAAGTGGCATAGCAAACAGCATAATACCACGTTTAAAGAAAACTCTCGAAGCAAAATACTGAGACTTCTTTAGTCAGTTATATATGTTGAGTTCCAAACTGTGATCCTACTCAGGCATCAACATCGAAAGTATACTTCTTATCACTAGCAAACAGATAGCCATATTTTGTAACCAGATAGATCAATGTAGCAGAAGAGTTAGGATGAATTGAAGGATAAATAAAGTGATGTCTACAAATCAGACTGATCTGGTAATTAAATGTCTACAGCGTCAGATCCTGCCAGCCTCCTGAGCTCAAGATAGCCTCAACTTGCGGAAATGGGTAAAGGGAAACACCAGCCCAATTTTGTTGAGAATTCATGGAGTAATACTCTTGAGAGTAGAAAGCATGGGCAGTCGGAGTTAAAATAGAAACTACGTAAAATCAAGCTTGTATTATTATTTTTCAGCTAAGTACTTCATACCTCTGAGTATCACTGTGTGTTATTCCACTCACTTAATAATTTAAAATTAATTAACATCCTCTCAATGAAATAAATCATAAAGAATTCTCCAACTTCTTATTGCTTTATTACCAAATTCCTAGAATTTTTTCTAAGCCAGCTGCACTGGGGCTGGAGGGACATCAGAGGAACTACCCGTGGAGCTACATAGAGAGGCAGTCAGCTCCTGAATCACAAAGCAGACCTGTGTTCTAAATATAAATCTCCAAGTACTTTTCAGGCATTAAGTATAATACCCCCTGAGATAGGTTGGTTGAGGACTTTTTTTCCTTTAAATATATTTAGTTGTTATAAATTCAATGATACCACTTCAGCACTCAGTGTTAATAATACCTTATATTTCCATCACACCTTTTTGTTCCTACTGTGTTCAAAATATTTTCATTCATCCTCTGACCTCTGGAAAGTGTATATGATTCTATATCTTTACAAACCCCGCATCACCTCGCATAGTGCCTTGGTTAGAAACACCTTTTTCTAGTGAAAAAGACACTGAACATCAAGAAGACTGAATCAAATCTTGGCCCCAAGCCATACTGGTGTTAACTCTGGGCAAATTGTGTACCTTCCATGAGCCAGTTTACTCATTTTACTGCTCTGAGAAATAAATTTTTTTTTTAAGGAAAGCACTTTGTGTATTCAAAAATTATTATAGCAGAAATATGTCAGTCTTGTGCTAGGTGCTAGGAATACATCAGAAACAAGTGTTGGCTCCTCCTTCCAAGGAACTCATGATCCACCTGAGCGAATAGATACTATGCAAGTAATAACATGCACAATGATGGTTATGAAAGGAAAGATCAGACCACATAAACCCCATCTACGTGGTCAGAGAAAAGGCTCACCAAAGTGAAAATAAGGTTATGGAAACTACTCAAATATATGAGAATAAATACATGATAATGCTGGTTTACTTTTCTAAAACGAAGCAGAAATGTACTGCAAAACTAAGAAGAAAATACAGAAATTTTAGTCATTTGCCCAGTATTTTGTCTAGTAGCTTACAGTTCCTGAACAGTTGATAAACTAGTGGGTAGAAATAAAGGGAATGGTATCTGTTCCTAACTTAGTTTATGGATGACACCAACCTTCAAAGCAGAAGGCTGATCACATTATACCGGTGCATTCTTGGAATATTCAGGATCAGCGCCCTCGGACTGCCTTTGTAGTAAATAAGACTTTCATCTAATAAAGTCTACTTAGTACATGTAAAGTAAGCACTTTTCTTTAAGTGGAGTCCTAACCCATCCTGAAATTTTCATTTTAATACACTTTATTGTAACAAAGTCAAAAATGTTAATTGAACAAAAAAATTACAGAAGTTTAATACAAGAGTCAAAGCTATGGCTTTTCTAGTACCATGTATGGATGTGAGAGTTGGAACATAAAGAAGGCTGAGCATAGAAGAACTGATGCTTTTGAACTGTGTTGTTGGACTTGGACTGCAAGGAGATCCAACCAGTCCATCCTAAAAGAAATCAGTCCTGAATATTCATTGGAAGGACAGATGCTGAAGCTGAAGCTCCAATACTTTGGCCACCTAATGTGAAGAACTGACTCATTAGAAAAGACCCTGATGCTGGAAAAGATTGAAAGCAGAAGGATAAGGGGACAACAGATGATGAGATAATTGGATGGCATCAGTGACTCAATGGACATGTGCTTGAGCAAGCTCCAGGAGTTTGTAATGGACAGGGAAGCCTGGTGTGTTGCAGTCCATGGAGTTGCAAAGGGTCGGACACGACTGAGTAACTGAACTGATCTGAATACAAGAGCTGAGATGGAAAAGAGAAAATCGATGGTCATTGAGCTCCTCCTATGTTCCAGGACTGTGTGGATGTATTTTCACATATATTCCCTGGCTTAATCCTGTTAAAAATATGATTTTCTCATCCAGGTGATCAAGGTTAACATCAACATTGATAAGTCATGAGGCTAATAAGCACCTTTGATACGATGTGATAAAAATGGCAATTTCCCTCTGTTGCCTTCCTTCTAAAGAACCATGATTATGAGAAAAATATCACAAATTTCAGTAGAGGAGCATCCTACAAAAATATTTAACCAGTACACCTCAATCCTGCCAAGGTCAACAAAAACAAAGTCAGAGAAACTGTCACAAAAGGAACTCAGGAGACATGATTACGACATGTAATGTGGTATACTGGATGGAATCTTGGAACAGAAAATGGACAATAGATTAAAACTAAAGTAGTCTGAATAAAGCATGGATTTTAGTTAATAATAATATATCAGTACTGGTTCATTAATTGTAACACATGTACCATACTAATGTTAAGATGTTCATAGTAGGGGAAATTAGGTTTAGAATATATGGGAACTCTCTGTACTGTCTTTGTAATTTCTCTGTAAATCTGAAACTGTTCAAAAAAATAAATTTATTCTAAAAAAAAACTCCATAGCTTTTATTAATAGCGTTTTACAAATGAGGAAAATTTAAGTAATTTCTCCAATGAAACATAGCCAGTCAACCTATTAACCTGAACACACATCTGCCTAAATCCAAATCTCATGCTCCGACCAAAGGACCATGCTGAAATGGTACACCTCTCCAGGGAATCTCATTCTAGATGAGAAAGTGCCATTTACAACTCTTGACATTGTGTTTTACTATTATCAGTTTTCTAGCACTAAGAAATATATAGGAATATTAGAAAAATAATCTCTATATCTGGTTAGCCAAACACCATGTATCTCTATTCAAGAGTTGCATTGAAATAAAGTCTTTGATAATAAATCTTGTGTTTTGAGCCTATATTTAAACCATACCCACCCATTGGTTCCCTGGTGGCTCAGTTGATAAATAATCTGTCTGCGATGCAGGAAATCTGGGTTCGATCCCTGGGTCAGGAAGATCCCCTGGAGAAGGAAATGGCAAGCTGCTCCAGAATTCTTGCCTAGGAAGTCCCATGGACAGAGGAGCCTAGTGGGCTACAGTCCATGGGGTAGCAAGAGTCAGACATGCCTTAGTGATTAAACCCATCTACCTACCACACATCCCTGCACAGAATGCACATGTACACACTCACACAAAAGAAATACCTAGCTAAACACAAAATTTTAGTGAAAGTGATAGTTACACAGTTGTGTCTGACTCTTTGTGACCCCATGGACTGTAGCCCACCAGGCTCCTCTGTCCATGGAGTCTCCAGGCAAGAATACTGGAGTGGATTTCCATTCCCTTCTCCAGAGGATCTTCCCCATCCAGGGAATAAACCCTGGTCATCTGCACTGCAGGCAGATTACTGTCTGAGCAACCAGGGAAGCTTAAACATGTGATTTTAAACGATTATTAATCCTAGGAAATATTTTTCCCCAATTAACAGCAAACCAGAAGGAGTCACTCATTCATATAGTCCTCCTTACTTTATAATTTCTGTATCATCAAATAATATGTAAATTCCTTATTTTCTCATTGTTTAGATAAGAAGTGTTAAAAGTAATCAAATGTCACCATATGCATATACACCATTCATTCGTTTCCAAAAGAACCTAAATATCAGGCAACATTTTCAAATAAATTTAGGTGATTCAGATAGTGCTACAACCCAGGGAAAATGCTATAGATGATCTCACAGATCAGAAGAAACATTTCAGCAAAGAAGATAGAATGAGAAAAAGCCCAGAAACAAAAGTGAAGGATCTGTGCCAGAATCAGCAACCGGTTGGTAGAGTATTTAAATTTTCAGATGTTTAGAACTCTTTGAAAACAAAGGTCAGTCCAGAAATTTTTATAACTTAGATATCTCTGCTTCTTTAAGGCAGACAATATGTCATATATTTTAAACTGATATATATTTGTTTGCTTAATAATTCTAAATCTCAGAACAAATTTACCTTCTTTATGAAAATGCCTACTAATTTGGGGAAACCAGTTGTTGCGAAACATATCAGCACTATCTGTGAAACTGAGTTTGGTAAAAATGCGGTTAAGTGTTTATGCCCATGTTTGAGTAAGTCTAAGGAATTGGTAATTTTATCAACATTTTATTTTTAATTGTGATGATGAATAATGAATTGTCAACTCTGGAAACTTTAATGTAGCTAAAGTGCCATCAATATTGCTGGATGCAAAGTTAAACCAACTTTTACAGATGAGAGATGCCTTTAAAATGGCTATGATGAAATGTATTCCACAGATGAATTTCTGTGATATGATTGCAGAATGAACCTCTCTCTTTCTCTCTTTTTTTTTAAACAGGCAAGGGAAGGGGCAGTAAGTCTGAGATTTACACCTGATTTGTGTTATAGTAATCTTTGAAATTAAGAAGTGTATCCTTGCATTTCATTAAATTCTGGCTAATGAGATAACTGTCTTCCCAAGGAGGGAATGATAAAGTACTCAGGCCATAAAGCATAAATTAATACTGCAAGGTTAAACACTGGAACTAACTCATGTTTCAACAAAAGCCCCTACCAGCAGTTAAATTAACTGACATAAATACCATAAAATCTGTCTTTATTTTAGTTTCAGATGATGCTTCTTTTTACACCCCTGCTTTCAGTTTGTATAACTCATTTTTGCACATTATTGCATGCACCATTTGCCATTTAAAGAATCAGCTACAACTGGGAAAAGATTTAAGGAATCAAATACTCAGCGAGGAAAAAGACATTGGTGGGTCTGGGGAATATCATATTGAAGATTGTGAGTGCCATTGAAAAATACTACAATAGACAACAGTGATTCAAAGAAACAGTTAATTATGAGACAACCAGCCCAAAGAAATCTACTTTTTAAGCTTTTGATAGACATTTTGAAAAAAATGCTAAAGAAAACCTGTGGTGATAATAAGTTTGATATATATTCTGGCAAAAATTATATCACATTAATGAGGTGGCTTAAAGGGCTCATGCATTTTGTAGGAGGCATTTCAATGTATTAGTATAATTAGCAGTGATGAGAAAACTGTTTGGAACTGAATTACCTCTCACGAGTTCATTTGAGCTATATGAAATTACACCATGCAAGAAGGAAAATTATGGAGCCATCCAGAGAGAGTTCATGCCTGATTTGATCATAGCCACTAATTGGATGATCATTTTCGTAAAGCTTTTCAAATGGTTGACAGTTTCTGCCTCTCATTTTTTTTTAATGGACGAGCTCTTTATTTCTTGTACTAAGCAACCAAACATAGGTTTGTTAGAGATTTGGGTATTTCGACAGGGACCTTACAGGTGTAATTGTCACAATCTGAGCAACCTTTGTCCCTTCATTAGCTGCTTTTGGGGAACCCCTAATGAGAGTTGCTGTTCTTGTTAACAATCTTAGAGAGTACCTGATGAGTGAATCTCTCCCAGCCTGATGTATGTCAGCAGCCACCATATGACAGCAATTTAATGAAGTTAAAATCTTACCCAACTGGGATCAAGAGAGGAGCATTGGTGTTATGCTGCTTTTTATTTCTATGTATGTGTGTGTTTAGTATAAGTAGGTGCTCTGGCAAAGGACAGCAAAAACCTGAGGGGTAGAGGGTCGAAAAAGGAAGCTTTATTAATGAATATACTTTGTGAACTCTATTTACAAGGCAGTCGATAATATTAGAGGNGAAGCAGGAAACACTTTCAGAAGTAACAGATTAATAGAATTATAAAACTTAAACTTTATTAGGCAAAGAAAGGTCTGTGTCAATTATCCAGCATGGGGAGAGTTTATGTATGGCAGTCATACTACTGGCAGAAAGCTGGTGGCTGGATTGACAGATTTAAAATAGTTATTTCAGAGTGAGGCTGCTGTGAATGTAGAAATAGCCTCAGACAGTTTATGCTCCTGAGGACAAATGTTGATTCTTTATTATGCTTGAACTATGATGAAATCAGTGAAGGCATCATAGTAAGTAGCAAAACCATGGGGATGCTATTAAGAGTTTAGCAATTCTAGTCTATGTAGGAATATGGATTCCACTTACCAAAAATAATAGCATATAGGGAGAGAAGAAGTTACTGTCATGGTTTTGAATTGCTCCTGAGCTATTCCACTGTGTCATGAATTTCAAGTCAAATTTCATGTTATTAGTATTCATTTTATTAGTGTGATGTATGTGTAGTGCCACAATATTACTATAATGAAATAATACGATATTATGAATTGTCTTCTGCAGATCTAAAGTAGTGCTTGTAAAACGTGTAGTGGAAATACACATCAAAGTGAGAGGCAGAACAAGAATGAGAGCAAGACCGAGGAGGAGAGGAGAAGCGAGATGGATTCTTGCCTCTTAGCTCCAGTTCTTAGGTACCTAAGTTACCTTCTTTGATAATAGCACACTTTTATATCATTGCTCCTTTGCTTAGAAGCCATCGTCACTGTGTTCAATTTTAATCTGTGGCGTATCCGGTCATAAGTAAATCTTTCTAATGTAACATTATACTTGTTTTACTGCTCACGTAACTGGGCACCTGAATCTTAGTTGTAATATTCAGAAAAAATCCACACAATCCAGATACTTATCTATAAAATATACCCAGAAGTATTCTTAATCGATGGCTTTATGAAGAAAACCAAAGAACTATCTGACAATAACTGAATCTGAATCTATACTCTGGAATAAGAACTACATACTTATTTCTAGACAATTAACTTAGGCATACTTTTATGTATAACAAATTACAAATGGCATAAAATAGAGTTCTCTTAGGAATTTCTACTTCTCCTTTATCAAGGACCTGGAAAACCATTTTTCCAGAGGAATTGTCTCTGTACTGGTTCAGTGAGGGATTCTTTTCCAAAATTCCGCTGACATTCTTTTGGTCAACTACAGTGAGCTAGGGTATTAGTGTATTTTGTCTGTGTGATACAATGAATGAAACCTAAATTCTTAAAATAGGAAGTAGATAAACTGGAAAAAAAAAAAAAGGAGAAGGTATTCTGAGCAACATGAGTAGCTTAAATTCACACAGTTGAAAATGAAAGTGGCATTATTATTACACAGAGTAATAATGGACTGGACTGGACTGGCCAGAATACATGCTAATATTTTGTGATTGTGACAGCCAAGTTTGGACAGATAGGGCAAGAATCTTGGGAAATAGATGTTGTAGGTAAGTTTGTTATTCTGAGTACCAGAAGCCTTTGTGGGTGTTACAGAAAAGGTCTCATGAAAAAAAATAGTATTTTTCAAATGCTATCTTGTACAGTGGTTGAAGTAAAATGGAAGAAGACAATTTTAAGGGAAGTTTCAGCCAAGAGGATTTAGTTATAATTCAAGTGTAATTAAGAACTCAAACTATGTAAGAAAATGCAAAAGCACAAATGTACAAAGGAAGAATCAATTGCACATACTACATTATATGAGAAAAGGGTATAAAGTGACAGACTCATAGAAACTAAAAGTGGCCATTTAATGAGGTTATTTAATTTGTTTATTATTTTTAATTTAGGGATAATAAAATTAAGTTTAAATTAATTTAAAAGGGGTGATAAATTATAGTGTACCTTAGAATTTTCATGTATTTCAAACTCATAGCATATATAAATCCTATAGGTTTGGTTTGTCATAAAAGCTAGAATTAAAAACATCTATTCAAATAGACATGAATTTTTCTAAGTGTTGTTTTGTATATATATTGTGGGACAATAAGGATTTTTGTTATAGTATGAATAATTGCAAATTTCCTATTGTGTCTACATGGAATAATCAATGTCACGTTGAGACTGAAGCCTTTACCTTCTAAACCACTCTTGCCATAAACAGAAATACTTTCATTTGAATGACATTATTAGTGCAGTCTAGAAATAAGGTGGAAATTATAGTTCACACCATTATTAATGACCTCAGAGCACTAATTGCTAAATGAGGGGAAAAAAAAACTTGTCTTCTTTTCTATTTCTCCTGAAAAGATAAACAAGTTGGACAAGACCCTTAGCCAACCTTTGCTTCACCATGTTACCTTCCAAGTCTGTCACCGCCGGTAGCTAAAACATACCTTATCACTAGAATTTCATGGTCATTAATTTGATCTCTCTTCCCACCAGTTGAAAAAATAAACTTTACCTATTTACTGATATTCTTTGATGTTATACAAGAAGGAGTCTGTGCTTGATAAATGGTATTACACATTCATTTCTAAACATGGTGTCTGGGGAATGCTGTCAAGGTTATCAAAATAGAAAACATATTTACATTTGAAACTGAGTCATGGGGAAATTGCTTAGTCCTGAAAATGACCAGGGTAAGAATTACTACTTCTGTTCCTTGATTCACTTTTCTCCAAAAACTCATCCTCCCCTGGTGTACTATGAATTTAATTATTGACTGACTGATGATCTCGCGTGAAAGACTGCAAGCTCCATGAGGACAGGGACTTTTATGGTACTGTGGGTATTTGTTCTGAGAATCTACTCACATCTCAGTTTGTGTGTAGCTACTAAATTGTAACAGTCTGAACAATGTGTGGCTATAATAACTGTGATTTTGAGGGTCACACTGTTCTGTGTCTGCATATTTAGATAGGTAATTTCATTATTCTATTTATAACCTAAATGTAATATTATATACAATTCTGAAAAAAAAGAGATCTGGGCTTTTCCATTTTAATATTGTGAGCTCATAATGCCTTTATAATCTGATATTTTAAATGTTCTTACTTGACTTTCCATGTAAATATTTTCCCATGACTTATTTTGTATAGTCTGAGAGAACTTCCTAAATAAGTTTTGCAAACTGTAATAAGCAGCAATACAAATTAAAAAAAAAAAAACTGACTTAAAATGCAAGTGGATTCTCCAATTTTCTTCTTCCTCCCATAAATGTTTGCAAGTTATTTCTCTAGACTAAAATATTCCAGGAAATTCAGTATTTCCCAGGGTGCAAATCCACCGTTAATCTACATGGTGTAAAATACTAGAAAAGTATCATACGCTGTAATAGAATTAAGTGATAAACAGGATATAAATTAAAGCATTCAAGAGCAAATTAAAAATATTAAATTTTGTTTCTAAGAAGAATATGTACAGGAACAGAAAAATATTGATGACAAAAATCTGGGGTTTCTAAAGTGTTGTTTTTTGATTCAGGTGGCTAAATGATGATAATTATTTGAGAGCTTCTTCCATATTCTTCGTTCCCACTGGGACAATTTAGATATAACAGCACAGTGTTATGTCCTTTTTTGTTTTCTTCCAAAACACTCCTCCCCTTTGACTTTTCTCTAGTGTTATTTTTATTTTCCCAGTGGACCATTAGCAATGCCCTTGAGAAACCGAGTTCAAAGTTATACTCACAGTTATACTCTCAGTTTTTTCTTTTCTGTTAATATTAATAAGAAACATCTATCTCAGTTTTCCTTTAAATCATAAGACTTTCATATCTTTGAGGAGTCATCATTTTTTTTGCAATTAAGAAAAATAGGAAAAATATGCTTAAAGTCAAGTCATTTTACAAACCCTCAACTTAGTTAAAAAGAAACGTTGGTTCTAGTTGTGATTATTTTCCCAGAGCATGGAAGAAATGAACAAGAAATTACAAACACCATTCTATATGGGGAATGAGATTTAGAACTTGTATTTAAACATGGATGAGTCTGAACTTCTGAATAGTCAGAGCCTCATAAAGAAAGAAGTACAAAGCTAACCAGGGTCTAATTTAATAAACAGCAAAGAGGTTAGCTTTGTACTTGCTTTTCTCAACTCTTTTCTGCATGCTATGGATAGCATCGCCTTTCTGACTGACATGAAGCAACAATTTAAGATAAATTGCCCTCTCTAAGTGTAACTGAATTACTTGGTCCTAGTTGAAGTAAGGATAGAGAACAAAATGGTTAGAAATCTGTTTCAAGGTAGGCATTCAATTTCTTGAATACTAGACATACCCCATTCTTCTTTATGTTTGTCTATTTGAAAGGGAAGATAGCTGGTATTTTATAGTTTTAACTTTCACTACTTTTCCTTCATGTAATTTTGAATTAATTTAAGCAAGTTAATTAACAATTTTTTTTTCTTTATTGGATGGATGTTTATGTATTTTACTTATTTTAAGTTTGGCATTTGTGTTTTATAAATGATCAGTGGAAGATTGTTAATCATTATAAAACTTTATTATCTACAGTTTTGTCTTTTCTAGAATGTCACATAATGGAATCATGCAGTATTTAGCTTTCTCAGTCTTCTTTCATTTAATATTCATAAATGTGTATGTGAGACTTGATAGTTCTTTTATCACTGAGTTGTTCCCATTGTATGAATGTACTACAATTCATTATTAAATTCACTTATTAAAATCTTAGTACCTTCCAGATTTGGACACTTATGAATAAAGCTGGTATAAACATTCATGTGCAGGGTTTTTTGTGGATATAAGTCAGCAAATCCATTGGATAGATACCTAGAAATGTGATTTTGGGGTCATATAGGAAGACTGTGTTTAGCTTTGTAATAAACAGACCAACTGTTCTCCAAAGTGACTATACCATTTTGTGTTCCCACCAGCAATGAATGAATGAGAGTTTCTCTTTTTCCACATCTTTACCAGCAATGGGTGTTGTCAGGTTGTTTTGTTTTGTTTTATTGGATTTTAATCATTTTAGTGAATGTGTAGTGGCAATCACACGGTTGTTTTAATTAGCTTTTCTCTAGTCACAAATTATTTTGAGCGTCTCTTCATATGCTTATTTGCCATCTGTGCATATTATTTTTTCAGTTTTATTAAGGTATAATTGACAAGTAAAATTGTAAGATATTTAAAATGTGCAATGTGATGAAAGGATTCTGTCAAGTTAATTTACATTCATACATCACCTCACATATTTACCTCTTTTTGTGTATGTGAGAACATTTAGGTTCTACTCTTAGCAAATTTTCCAGAAGAATCTGCCTTCAATGCTGGAGACCCAGTTTCAATCCCTGGGTCAGGAAGATCCCCTGGAGAAGAGAATGGCAACCCACTCCAGTATTCTTGCCTGGAGAATTCCTTGGACAGAGGAACCTGGAGGGCTGCAGTCCATTGGGTCACAAAGAGTTGGACAGCCTTAGAATATTTCAATTATATAATATAGTCACTGTGTTATATTAGATTTTCAGAGCTTATCGATCTTGTGATTGAAAGTTTGTAACTTTTAACCATACCCTATTACTATTCCTGCAAACCCCAGCCCCTGGCCATCTTTTTCAATTGTTTCTATAAACTCAACTTTTTAAATATATATTCCAAATATAAGTGATACCATTGCCTTTCTCTCTCTGACTTATTTCACTTAACATAATGCCCTCCA
Source organism: Neotragus pygmaeus (assembly GCA_006410875.1). Classification (NCBI taxonomy): domain Eukaryota; kingdom Metazoa; phylum Chordata; class Mammalia; order Artiodactyla; family Bovidae; genus Neotragus; species Neotragus pygmaeus. The sequence goes on from SJYV01004965.1 coordinate 1,363,543, forward strand.
AGTTCATATATGTTGTCACAAATGATAGAATCTCCTTCTTTTTTCATTGTGTACTTATACCACATTCTTTATATCCATTCATCTATCCACTGACACTACTTTGTTTCCATACCTTGGCTATTATGTTATTTTCATACCAGTTAACATGGGAGTACAGACAGCTCTTTAAGATAATGATTTTGTTTTCTTTGGATATGTACCCAGAAGAGGGATTGATGGAATATGGTCATTCTATTTTTCATTTTTTGAGGAAACTTCATAATGGTTTCCATTGTTACACTTTACATTCCCACCAAAAGTGTGCAAGTGTTCCCATTCTCTGTATTCTCAGGAGCACTTTTTCTCTCTTGTCTTTTTGATACGAGACATACTACAATTAGTGATGTACTTGTCATCCATTTATATGTTTTCTTTGGAGAAAAGTCAGTTCAGGTCCTTTGCCCATTTTTTGATTGGGTTATTTGGGGATTTTGCTGGTGAGTTGTATGAGTTTCTTGTATATCATATTAATCTTTACTAACCATATGGTATGCAAATACTTTCTCCCTTTCTATAGGTTGCCTTAGCACTTGTCAATCCTTTACTTCACAGTGCTAAAGCTTTGTAGTTTGATGTAGTCCTGCTTGCTTATTTTTGTACTTATTGCCTGTGTTTTGGGTGATAAGTCCAAAAAATCATTGCCAAGACCAACATCAAGGAGTTAACCCTTTATATTTTCTCTGAGGAGTTTTATTTTCAATTCTTTTAATTCATTTTGAGTTGATTTTTTTGGTAAGGTATAAGATAGGGATCCAGTTTTAGTCTTTTGCATGAGGTTATTCTTTATTGAAGAGATTGTCCTATACCCATTATATATTCATGAACCCTTTGCCATGAAATAATTAACAATATACTTATGGATTTATTCTGGGCCCTCTATTCTGTTCCACTCATCTATGTGTTTTTTGTTTTGTTTTGTTTTTATGCCAATAACATGTTTGATTATGGCAGCTTTGTAGTATAGTTTTAAATCAGAGTATGATGTCTTCAGCTTTGTTCTTCTTTCTCAAGATTTCCTTGGCTAATTGTGATCTTTTATGGTTTAATACAGATTTGGAGATTGTTTCTTCCATATCTTTGAAAACTGCTTTGGAATTTTGATAGCTATTTCACTGATATGTAGATCACTTTGGATAGTATGGAGATTTTAACAATGTTAATTCTTCCAACCCATGAGCACAGAGCATCTTTCATTTGTAGCTTCAGTTTCTTTCATCAGTGTCATCTCATCGGTACAGTTTGCAGTGTACAGATCTTTCATTTTTAAATTTATTCCTAAGCACTTTTTTCTTTTTGATGCTATTGTAAATGGTATTTTTTAAAATTTCTCTTTGTAATAGTTCATTTTTGGCATGTAGAAATGCAACTTATTTTTACATATCGAGTTTGTATCATGTAGCATTACTAAATTTATTGACTAAATTTATGACAGTTTTTTGACAGGCATAAGGGTTTTCTCTATATAGTATCATGTTATCTGCAAAAATAGATAATTTTACTTATTTCTTTCCCATTTGGATACCTTTTTAATCTTTTTCTTGCCTAATTGCTCTGGCTAGGACATCTAGTACTATATTATTTTTCACATACAATTTAACACTCAATTTTAAAATTCCAAAATTACTTTTAATGTAATACTAATTATGGAAGCATTAAATGTATATGTTAATTTTGGAGAAATTGATATCTATAAAATTTTCAATGTCACTATGCATTTATTTGATTCTTTTCTTATGCTCTTAGTGAAATTTGGAAGTCTTATTCATATAGTTTCTAAATATCATTATTGACTTTATTCTAGGTTGCTTAAATTTTGGGTGCTATTATGAACATGATTTTTTCCTATTGTTTTTGAGTTAGGAAAGGAAAGTGAAGTCGCTCAGTCATGTCCGACTCTTTGCAACCCCATGGACTGTAGCCTACCAGGCTCCTCTGTCCATGGGATTTTCCAGGCAATAGTACTGGAGTGGATTGCCATTTCCTTTTCCAGAGGATCTTCCCGACCCAGGGATCAAACCCAGGTCTCCCGCATTGTAGACAGACACTTTACCGCCTGAGCTACCAGAGAGTTGGCTGTTTATTAAATTGTTTTTATTTATTTTATTATTATGCAATTTACTGAACTCTCTTATTACTTCTAATAGTTACTCAGTTCATTTGTNAAACCCAGGTCTCCCGCATTGTAGACAGACACTTTACCGCCTGAGCTACCAGAGAGTTGGCTGTTTATTAAATTGTTTTTATTTATTTTATTATTATGCAATTTACTGAACTCTCTTATTACTTCTAATAGTTACTCAGTTCATTTGTTTTCTAGGAAGTTACAGAATTCTGTATTATATTTTGGTAATGACAGTGATTACAATGATTATGATGCAGAAAAAGCTGTTGATTTCTCACCACATCAGTGGTTAAGAACAGTGTTTATGAGCATACACTTTAGAATTAGGAAGATGTGAGCTTATGTAACAGTTATAGTTTTTACCTTCTTTCTTGCCTTTATTAATCTTCCAAAACATGTATTTTATAAGTGATGTTTGTGGGCATTCTTGTCTCAGTCCTGTCATTAGTGGTAATACCTCTAGTGCAGCACTTCCAAAATTGATATTCCATGGATTGTTGGTCCCACAGAGTATTCATCCAGAAAAAAAAAAAAATACAATGCTTACTCCAATTGTGGACTTTTAAAGTGAAAAATTCATATTAATAAATTTCTAAGAAGTTGAAACACTGCTCTTGTTATTTTGTTAATCTCCATTCTAATAAAATTATTAATTAGACTTTTTCTAATGTAAAGTTTTATAAAGTCACTTAACTGAGAGATTTTGGAATTTTGATAAAGCTTTTGATAAAATTCAATATTTATTTACAATGAAAACTCTCCAGGAAGTGGACACAGAGGGAATATACTTCAACTTGCAAGGGCCGAATATGACAAACCTGCAGCTAATATCATATACTCAATAGTGAAAAACTGGAGCATTCCTTCTAAGATCAGAAACAAGACAAGGATGCCCACTCTCGTCACTTTTATTCAACATAGTTTTAGAAGTCCTAGTCACAACAATCAAAAAAGAAATACAAATTGGAAGGAAAGAAGTGAAATTGTCACTGTTTGCAGATGAAATGATGCTATACATAGAAAATCCTAAAAAAAACACTACCAGAAGACTACTAGAGCTCATCAATGAATTTAGTCAAGTTGCAGGACACAAAATTAATTACAGAAACCAGTTTCATTTCTATATTTTAACAACAAAATATCAGAAAGAGAAATTAAGGAAACAGTCCATTTACCATCAAATCAAAAAGAATAAAATATCAAGGTATAAACCTACCTAAGAAGGCAAAAGATCTGTTCTCCAAATCTAAAAGACAGTGATGAAAGAAATCAAAGATGGTACACACAAATGAAAAGATATACCATGTTATTGGAGTGGAAGAATTGTTAGAATGACCCTACTACCCAAGGCAATCTATAGATTCAGTGCAATCCCTATCAAACTACCAATGATATTTTTCACAGAACTAGAACAAATAATTCTAAAATTTAGAATTTCAAAATATTGAAACATACATTACCCCTAATAGCCAAAACAATATCTAGAAAAAAGAATGAACCTGGAGAAATCAAGGTCCCTGACTTTATACTACAAAGTTGCAGTAGTCAAAACAGTATGCTAGTGGCACAAAAACAGACACATAGATCAGTGTAATAGGATAGAGAGCCCAGAAATAAACCCACACACTTTTAGTCAATTACTGTATAACAAAGGATGCAAAACTACTCAATGGAGAAAAGATAGTCTCTTCAATAAATGGTACTGGGAAAATTGGACAGCTACATGTAAAAGAACAAAATGAACATTCTCTAGCACCATATAAAAAAATACACTCATATTGGATTAAAGACCGAATTAAAAGGCCAGATACTATAAAACTCCTCAGTTCAGTTCAGTTCAGTTGCTCAGTCGTGTCCGACTCTTTGCAACTGCATGAATCGCAGCACACCAGGCCTCCCTGTCCATCAGCAACTCCCGAAGTTCACTCAGACTCGCGTCCATCGAGTCAGTGATGCCATCCAGCCATCTCATCCTCTGTNCTGTTTCCTCCACCATAAATGAGATGGAGCAGATTAATAAACTAGAAAGGCTCCTTGCTTTCATAATATTCCATAATTCAATGATTGTATGCATTTATAAATAGATCCAAACCACTCATCCTGAATTGCTTGCTTCTTTTGACAAGACAGAACAAGAAAAGGAGAGTGATTGGATTTCTGTAGTGGACCAGGCTGTAAAGATGCAGAGAACTAAGATACCAATGCTACTAAAGCCATTTCCAGGGCTGATCATCACCAGTTTCCCTGCTAAAAAGACAGATGACCCAAACATATTAGGGCAGCTGTGGCTCCCAGCATGCAACAAAATGGAAAGGGATCGCTTGAGACTGTCTTGGGTTAATTAGAATATTTTTTCTGGGATTTGCACTGAAACCTGCCTTGTGATTATGGTGACCCCCCCCCACCCCCCAACACTTGCAGTGCTGAGAATATCTGTGGCTTTGAAATCAGTTAATTCCACAAAAACATGGAACATAAATCATTCACCAATTCATTTAGCAAAGACATGGGTGAAAGTGAAAGTTGCTCAGTCATGTCTGACTCTTTGTGACCCCATCTTTGGGGGGCTCCAAAATCACTGCAGCCATGAAATTAAAAGACACTTACTCCTTGGAAGAAAAGTTATGACCAACCTAGGTAGCATATTCAAAAGCAGAGACATTACTTTGCCAACAAAGGTCCGTCTCATCAAGACTATGGTTTTTCCAGTGGTCATGTACNGGATAGACGTGAGTTTGAGCAAGCTCCAGGAGTTGGTGATGAACAAGGAAGCCTGGCGTGCTGCAGTCCATGGGGTTGCAAGTCAGACACAATTGAGCAACTGATCTGAACTAAGCCAACATTAGAAGGTAAGACATTGATGTTTCTGATTGTGTAAATAATAATTATTATAATAATAATAATTAGAAATGACATCATAAAGAAAATTAACAACAAAATAGATTGGAAAAGCAGTACCTAGACTGTCAAAAACTAATTAGAAACTTAGACAATTCAATGGGGAAAGAATAGTCTTTTCAATAAATAGTGCTGAGACAACTGAATATCCACAGGCAGAAGAGTAAAGTTGGACTGCTTATTCATAATATACATAAAACTATACTTAAAATGGATTATAAATCTAGATGTAAGAGTTAAAACTATAAAACCTTTACAAAAACAATGGAGTCAATCTTCATGACTTTGAGGTAGGCAACACTTTCATAGATATGAAAACAAAAATGCAAGTGAAAAAAATAAAAATAGACAAAATGGACTCCATACAATTAAAACTTTTTATTTTTCAAAGGTTACCAGCAATAAAGTGAATACATAGCCCACAGAATAGGAGAAAATATTTGCAAATCATATAACTGATAAGGGACTTGTACCCAGAATATGTAAAGAACACTTATAACTCAACAATAAAAAGGAAAATAATTCAATTTAAAATTGGGTACAGATTTTGAGAGACATTTCTCTAAAGGGAAAANCACAGAATAGGAGAAAATATTTGCAAATCATATAACTGATAAGGGACTTGTACCCAGAATATGTAAAGAACACTTATAACTCAACAATAAAAAGGAAAATAATTCAATTTAAAATTGGGTACAGATTTTGAGAGACATTTCTCTAAAGGGAAAAATAATAAATCAAAACCACAACAAGATGCTACTTAATAGCCACTAAGATAGTTATAACTTAAAATATAGGTAATAGTGTGTTGGCAAGGATATGGACAAGTTGAAACCCTCAAACCTTGCTGGTGGAAATGTATATTGTTCAGCTGCTTTGAAAACTATTTGATAATACTTCAGAATGCTAGACATTGAGTTATTATATTATCCAGCAATTCTACTTCTATGTATATACCCAAAGAATGAAAACATATAGTCACATAAAAGCTTGTATATGGATACATGACTCTTCATAGTAGTGCTATTCGTAATAGGCTAAAAGTGGAAAGAATCCAAATTTGTCCAACAACTGATGAATGGATAAAGAAAATTCCATATTGTGGAATATTATTTGGTACTAAAAAAAGAATGAATAGTGATACACATTACAACATGGGTGAACTTCAATAATAGCATGCTAAGTGAAAGAACGTAGTGACAAAAATAATTTTATGATTTCATTTATATAAAATATCCATAATAAGCAGATCTATAGAGATTTGTGTAGTGTGTAAGTTATATCCCAATAAGGCTTTTTAAACACAAACTAGGATATTTTTAGTTTTCATTAATGTAAGATATTAACACTAGGGAATATGAGGTGATATGTATACTGGAACTGTCTGTATTATATTTGCAACTTTTCTGTAAATAAAAGAGTATTCCAAAATAAAAGTTAAAAACCAGCTAGAGTTTATCTAGTACATTAAAGAAGTCTTCAAAGAAACAAGAAAAAGATTGAAAATCTGGTAGAAAAAAAAGGAAATTAATAGATGAATCAGAGAAAATGAAACATGAATGACTAAAAATTTATTAAAAATTTCTCNCTAGAGTTTATCTAGTACATTAAAGAAGTCTTCAAAGAAACAAGAAAAAGATTGAAAATCTGGTAGAAAAAAAAGGAAATTAATAGATGAATCAGAGAAAATGAAACATGAATGACTAAAAATTTATTAAAAATTTCTCATGAGTTGAATGAATAATGTAAAATAAAATAGAACAATGACATACCTCTTTATGTCTATGAAATGACAAATATCACATAGTCAGATATGTCAAGTTTTATTGAAGATGTGGACAAACAAACACTGTCATGCTGGGAATGTAAACTGATGCAGCCATTCTGAAGAACAATAAGGAAATGGCTAACAAGATTAAGTACTCAAATACCTAATAACCCAGCAACCCCATTCCCAGGCATGTACCCCAAAGTCACACATGTGTAATTCCACAAGGGGAAAGATGTTGAAATGTTTATTGCCAGGGTCTTTGTAATGGTGAGATGGTGGAGCCAACCTATATCTCCATCATGGAAAGAGGAAACGTGAAATGTGGGAGATATATAATATGAAATATTCTGGAGAAGTTAGAAGAAATTAACAAGAGATTTTCTGTCCCCTATCAAGGACAGATTCTAAAATTTTGAAAAGAAAATGAGTGATGAAAATAAGATAAAGCAATATTGGCAGCATGATATTATTTTTATGTAAATTAAAGCTATGTATACAAAAATAAGCATCTTTTAAAACATATACATATTCAGAGACATTTTTGAAGTGTTTTGTGTGAGGGCCACTCATATACCGTTAGGGCATAATGAAAGGTGCACGTTAAGGTCAGGAATAATGGGAACAAAATAAAATAAAATAATACTGTGAAAAAAGAGAATTGTGTTAAGTACCATTATTATTACTCAATTTTTTGCCCTCAAAGTTCAAAAGAAAGGAAAAGACATAAACAAATGTAATTATAGAGCACTATGCACAGAAAAATATTGATTAAAAAGTAATATTCATTTCCTTCAAATGATCAAATGTGTTGATTATAGGGATAAAAATTATTTTTGTTCTTTTTCCTTTACTGCTAAACTTTTGAAGTTTTTTCCTACTACTGTATTGATCTCTAGCAATTTGAACTCTGCTTTAAACTCAGTCTCTTTGAATACCACTCTCAGGAGATTGCAATGACAGTCTATATTGTCACTTTACAAGATCTCAGCAATTTTTTTTAATGTGCCGTCTTCTCATATCTTGGATTCACAAAATATTCACCTTCAGTGGATAAGGAAAATTTTATACACATGCACACATATACCCACACACTGGTATATTATTCTGCCTTTAAAAATAAGGAACATTTTTCACTTGTAGCAACATGGATGAACCTAGAGGACATTGTGCTAAATGTAATAAGTTGGATAAAGAAAGAAAAATATTGTGTGATCTCACTTATATGTAGAATCTAAAGCAGTCCAACTTTATAGGAGGAGAGTCAGAATGGTGACTGCCAAGAGCTGGGCAGAGGGAACCATAGGGAGATGTTGGTTAACGGGTACAAAATTTCAATTATGAGAGATAATTATATAAATTCCGGAGATCTAATGTACAGCATTGTGACCATAGTTTAAAATTCTCTACTGTACACTTGAAATTTGTTGAGAATATATCTTAAGTGTTCTTAACAGAGAAGAAGAAAGAAAGAGGGGGAAGGAGGGAGGAGGAAGGGAGGAAGAAAGGAAAAAGGGAGAAAGAAAGAAAGCAGTAATTATGAGTGATGGATATGTTAATTAGCGTGATTATAGTGATCGTTTCAAAATGTACACATATTAAAATGATAAGGTTTACAACTTTTAATTGTCAGTAATATACCAATAAATCTGAAGAAAGAAAGAATTCATCTTCCCCATTCTCCTGGGATTCTCATTACTTGACAATCTTTCTTACATAACCCAGCTCTGCTCCCTCTGCCTACCCATTAATGGGAGATACTTCTAAATGTTTTTCACCTTGGCTCTCTTTGCTTCCTCTTAATGTCCATGCCCAGGTAAATAACTTAAGGTATTGCTTCAGTATGACTGATTTCCTGAAATGCAGACCAGAATTTCCAAAATATCACCTAGTGGATACCCCAACACCAGGAGAACCTCAAAGTGAACATGCTTCAGATTGAATTAACTTCCTCCACAGACTTCCTTCTCCTATTGTATTCTCAATCTCAGCAAGACTGTTCTAGTCACTTAGGCCAGTAACCAAGACAACTTTTGTTTTCACAATCTACACTCAATAGCCAACCGGTCATTTTTATCATATATTCTCAGAAACCTCTAGTATACAACCTCCCTCTTCTTTGCTACTGCTAACACTCAGATCTGCATTGTCTTTCAAATGGTAAGGAATTCTATTTTGGTGTAATTTTGGCACAAAAGATACAAAGGATACTCCTGGAAAAAAAGTACAGTTGGTAAAGTTGGAATCAGAACAGGAAAAAAACCCTAAGGGAAAGGACAAAATTAGAGGAGAGACCTACGAATCTCTTTTTCAGTGAGAATAATTTTTAAGAGTGCTTTTCTGATCAAACACTGGCAAATTTTGTGCTTTATTTTCGTGGGCAGTTCATTCTTTAACACACCTGTTCCTAACCCATTTAAATTCTGTTTACTGGTGTGACTGCTCTGCTTCAAAATAGCTTATCTCCTCACTCTCATGATTAATTTTTTCTTATTAGAATAATAGTTTCCTAAAGGAATTTTCCTGGCTTTGGCTTCTTACCTGTCATTCAAATTTTAAAAATCTCATTCGTAAAAGAGGAGGTATCCTTTTTCACTGACTAGATTGGTAAAAATAAAAAAGACTGATTTTATGCAGGTGTAGGGGAAAGTGCTCTGTCTCCAAAGAGCTATAAACTGGGGTAACTTTTCAAAGATTAACTTGTAAATCCAGTACTGCTTTTTAAACATGGGTATCATTTGAACCAGGAGTTCCACTTTAGAAGCATATCCTACAGAATTGCTTGCATAGAAAAATAAAAATGTTCTTTGTAATAGTCTTCATAGGAGAAGAAATTTGAAACCCACTTAAACTGAAAATCAATGGTGAATATTTAAATTATGGCACATTCATATTGTGTGATTCACATTTTTAACTAATTTTCACATTTTTATTTGTATTTTTAAGTAATGAAAATGATCTATGTGCACCATATTAGCAGCATTCCCATGGAAAAAAATTTAAAGAATAATCTCACTTTTATAAAACAAACAACAAATATAATACAAATTTGAGTACATGAGTGTTGTATGTGAGGATGTGAGATATAAATATCATATCATTGTGTGTATATTGCTTAAATTTTTTGAACAGATGTATACAAGCAACTCTACCTCTCCCAGTGTTTTCACCTTACTTTTGCTCTCCTTTTTCTTCTTTTTCAATAATTTTATTTCTTTATTTATTAATGTTTTTGACTGTGCTGGATCTTCATTGCTGCACTGGCTTTGCTCTAGTTGTGGTGAAAGGGGGCTACTCTCCAGCTGTGGAGGGGCTTCTCATTGTGGTATCTTCTCTTGAAGGGCACAGGCTCCAGGGCATGTGAGCTTCAGTAGTTGTGGTCCCCAGTCTCTAGCGCACAGGCTTAATAGTTGTGGCCCAGAGGTTTAGTTGTACCACAGTATGTGGGATCTTCCTAGATCAGAGATCTAACCCGTGTCTCCCACATTACCAGGCAGATTCTACACCTTTGAGCCACGAGGGAACCCCCTTGCTCCCCCTTTTCTGAATTCCTCTGGAATTCAGATACTTGTTCCAAGTCTGTCACATATATCTTGTCTACTCTAAAAATTATAAGTTTGTTGAGTAGCTAAATCAGATCTTATATATGTCTTATATTTCCTGCATTGGCTATGTAGATACTCAAAATACTTGCTGAGTTGGGTTAAATACCTAACCTATGTGAGATTAGAAATAGATACCTTAAAAATACATTCCACAATATATATGTTTGTGCTTGACTCGGCTTAGAACTGAGTATCTAATGGAATTTTCTGAATAGATTTTATAAGCCACTCAGTTCAGTTCAGTTCAGTCACTCGGTTGTGTCCGACTCTTGTGACCCCATGAATCGCAGCATGCCAGGCCTCCCTGTTCATCACCATCTCCCGGAGTTCACTCAGACTCATGTCCATCGAGTCCGTGATGCCATCCAGCCATCTCATCCTCGGTCGTCCCCTTCTCCTCCTGTCCCCAATCCCTCCCAGCATCAGAGTCTTTTCCAATGAGTCAACTCTTCGAATGAGCCACTAAATTACAAAAAAATTAATGGCTAAGGAAGGGAACTAATTATCAATCAGTCAAACATTAGACATGTATTGGGTATTCAGCAAGTCAGCATAAATCTTTCTAATCATTGAGTTATCCCTTGATTCTGTTCAAGAGCCTAATAATTAGGAATGAAAAGTGAGAAAGTGTGTCTTGTGGGCCAGTTGGGGGGGCAGGGGGAGGAGGACTTCAGTATCTGATAAAGTATATCTGCTACCAAGGATGAAATTTAATAAGTCAACGAAACCTAAAAACCTATTTCTACCTGAGGAAATATACCATTGGATAGTATATGTTTTCCCAGAAGAAAAAAAAAATGACCCTGGAAATCACCAGTATTACCACTACTTCTTTTTTTAATACTAAGTTACACAAATTTCTCAGAACAAATATAGCAAATAACACATGAAAAAGAGTGTTAGTACTATATAGGCATTTTCACAATTTAATGTTTTAAGAAATACTTTTTATTACCTATGTCTGTGATTCTTATAAGATTCCTACAAATAAATACATTATACACTTACTTTATATATTATATTTCATTTCGTTGTTGTTTAGTTGCTAAGTCATGTCAGACTGTTTTGAGACCCCATGGACTGTAGTCTGCCGGGCTTCTCTGTTCATGGACCTCACCAGGCAAGAATACTGGAGTGGGCTGCCATTTCCTTCTCCAGGGGTTCTTCCCAACCCAGGGATCAAATGTTTCATGTCTCCTGTTAGGCAGATGGATTCTTTATCACTGAACCACCTGGGAAGCCCATTATATGTGTGTATATATATGTATATATATATATATATATATATACTCAGTTCAGTTCAGTTGCTCAGTCATGTCCGACTCTTTGCAACCCCATGAACCGCAGCACGCCAGGCCTCCCTTGTCCATCACCAACTCCCAGAGTCCACCCAAACCTATGTCCATTGACTTGGTGATGCCATCCAACCATCTCATCCTCTGTCGTCACCTTTTCCTCCTGCCCTCAATCTTTCCCAGCGTCAGGGTCTTTTCAAATGAGTCAGCTCTTCGCATCAGGTGGCCAAAGTATTGGAGTTTCAGCTTCAGCATCAGTCCTTCCAATGAATATTCAGGACTGATTTCCTTTAGGATTGACTGTTAGATCTCGTTGCAGTCCAAGGGACTCTCAAGAGTCTTCTCCAGCACCACACTTCAAAAGCATCAATTCTTCAGTGCTCAGCTTTCTTTATAGTTCAACTCTCACATCCATACATGACTACTGGAAATATCACAGCCTTAATGAGACAGACCTTTGTTGACAAAGTAATGTCTCTGCTTTTCAATATACTATCTAGGTTGTTCATAACTTTCCTTCCAAGGAGTAAGCGTGTTTTAATTTCATGGCTGCAGTCACCATCTGCAGTGATTTTGGAGCCCCCAAAAATAAAGTTTGCCACTGTTTCAACTGTTTCCCTATCTATTTCCCATGAAGTGATGGGACCACAGGCGATGATCTTAGTTTTCTGAATATTGAACTTTAAGCCAACTTTTTCACTCTCCTCTTTCACTTTCATCAAGAGGCTCTTTAGTTCCTCTTCACTTTCTGCCATAAGAGTGGTGTCATCTGCATATCTGAGGTTATTGATATTTTTCCTGGCAATCTTGATTCCAGCTTGTGCTTCCTCCAGCCCAGTGTTTCTTATGATGTACTCTGCATATAAGTTAAATAAGCAGGGTGATAATATACAGCCTTGATGTACTCCTTTTCCTATTTGGAATCAGTCTGTTGTTCCATGTCCAATTGTGTGTGTGTGTGTGTGTGTGATACTCATATACCCATTTTCAGATAAGAGAGGTCAAATAGTTGTTCAGTTACACAGCTGCAGTTTTCTGTACCAGATTGATATAATTCCAAGGTCTTTTCCAGATTCCTTCTCTCTCTACAGTGTGATACAACATATTATTAAAATCTCTAAAAGAAAGTGCCAAGATACTTCAAATAAAAAGCCTCATCACTTACAGGTTTTGACAATTAGAGAAAGGCATCACAGGAAGTTTAGGGCAGCTCCCTCACTGTTACTCCAACTCAGCGTCATCAGCAATTATCACCAATATACACTATGGACAGCTCTCACTCAGCCACTTCTGCAGACAGTGGATACTGCAGATAGCCTCTGGAGGAGCTGTTCATTGCTCTTCCTAGTTTGTGCTTTATATTTCTGTTCTCTACTTTTACAGAAGAGCTAGACAAAAATCAGCAATATTATATTACTTCACCTTTCCATACGACTGTTGTTGGTAACTTTGAGTGGTGACTTTCTGGTCAAATTGCTTGGGTTTGAATCCTAACTCTGCAACTCACAGTATGACCTTGAATAAACTGCTTAATTTTGGTGACCCTCAATTTATTTATCTATAAAGATCTCAATACTACCCATCTCACAGGTCATGGGTATACAATGCCAATTTTAGCAGCTGGCTTAGTCTCAAGAAATATTAGCCAGTGTTATTGAGGACACTATAGATCAAATCACTCATGGTTTATTGAAATTTACTTTAGAAATTAGTGTCAGAAAATAATTGTATTGCTCTGTTATATCCCAACCCCCATAGAACTGGGTTGTGCTCTCTCCATCCTTATAGAGAGGATTAGATCACCTAAGTTAGTGATTCTCAAATTTGAGGGCCATTTCTAGAGACCTTTTCTAGTTGTCACAACACAAGGGGAGGCAAGGGGGAATTACAGGCATCTAGTGGTTGTCTGCTGAACAGACAACAAGGCACAGCACTGCAGTGCAGAATTATTCAGTCCAAAATGTCAAACTGAGGTTGGCCTAGGATATTCCTCTTCTTGCCAGGACTGTAGAGAAATTCACAGCCAAACCTTCACTTTCTCACTTTTCTATGCATTTCTTACTTTAGTGCTGATATTTTTATAACTTTATCACTTTTTGCTATAAAACGTTTCAAATTATTAGAAGTGAGTTATATAAATATCCAATAAATTTTAAATGTATAGGTGAATCCTCTAACCTGTGCCATCTTTCCCGATTAGTGGGTCAGTGAACATGTTTTCAGTTATTCTTGTACTTTTAGAAACCACTGCTGCATTTTATGTAGCACCTAGAACAATGTCATGAACAGATACATGAGGTTTATGATGATTATGATAATGATATTTCAGCATCTGAGATATTAAAAGGAGTCACAAAGCAGAATGCTGACAATCAATACATGCACAGTATTTACTGAGCTCCTGTAATGAACTCTACTCTATGCTAAATGCTATGGGGAAGAAGTACATCTTACACTTCTTTTACATCCCTTGAGAACTGCCTAGTCAAGTTCAGAAGAGATAAAAAGAGTGATACTTTAAAACAAGAAAAAATATAAAACTTTGCATCCCTAAGTGCTATCGTAGAACGGCTAGGTTACAATGGAGTTCTCATAAGGTGATTAGATATGATTAAAACTACTTATTATATTTTTTCTGCAGTTAAGTAATGTGATCATATGTTAGTCATTGAAAATGTAGGCACCTGTTTTTATCAAAAATTAAATTATTTTAATTTCTAAAAATATTCATAGTTTACAAAGAAATTAAGAGAGTTGTTATACTTTCTGAAAATAATAGATGAGCCTTTAGCTTGTGGTCTCAGCCTGACCTAAGAACTGCTGAAGTGCTGACACTGCTTTTAATATATCCCTAGCTTTGTCTGAAGTCTGCACTTTTATCTTTAAGCTGGTTTAATTTTCAGATTTTAAACATCTACGGGATCTGAATAAAATTTATAAATTTGAGAAGGAAGAGACCTGTTTCTTGGTTTATCATATTAAATCAATGATACTATTCAGGCCAGAAATTGAACCGATTATTCACAACAAACTAGTTTATGAAAGCCAACAAACCTTATCAAGGAAAGATCAGGTGTTCTCCAGAAAGACTGCATACAAAACACGAAGTTGCACACAAGTCCTGTGGACTTTTTCTTTGCATGCCTAATGTGAATGTCTGGCTCTGAGATCGTTCAGAATGTAGCTGTGTGTTACATGAGGGACACTTGGCATTCTTTACCTTCAGGGTGGCAATTACCTTCACAATTGCATGCACATGGAGAAGAAAATATACTCCAAATTACATTGTGAACTCTGGAGATTAGTGCATCATTTCATGGACAGTTGAACCTGTGTCCCATATAAATGTTTCCATAGCAAAACAAAGAACATCATTATGCCGTCTTCTAGATTTCCAAGGAGTTTGCATTAGGGTTTTGCCACCTGATTTCCATTACAGGGAATGGGAGTCAGGGGGCTGAGACCGCAAGCCATGCTTTGAAAATTTAGGGGGATGTGTCAGTGTCTGGACTTAAACATTCATCTTTGTGCTCTTTGGTGGCAATTGAGTATAAGATGCATTGCCTCTTCCATGCCTTCTGGGAATGGAATTATATACAAATTGTGTCTATGTAGTCAAGTATATATGCCAAAGCATATGTAGGTATAGAACACTTTAAGCCTGCAAAAGGAGTTTAAAATGCTTTATAGTTTGAAGTCAACCTCTGAGTTCTTGACCCTATAGGAAAATTTGAATAATGACTTCCTGCATTGTTGAAATTGTGAATTAAGGCAATGTTTCCCATTCTAAGAGTTGTATTGTCAAGAGTTGAGAAAATCTCTGAACCTGGAGCTGTTTGACTGACTTGGGAATATTTCCTCTAACTCTTAACCATCACCACCAACCCCTCCTCACTTTGTCTTACCTTTACTCATACTCACTGGGTCCTGCCCTTCATTTATATAACAGAGGCTCAGTTTCACGGTTTCTGTCCCATTGTGCCCAAAATGTTTGTAATTATAGTTTTCAGAGTTTCAGTTATTGGGCACTCTTTCCCTAAAAATCTTCTTCCTACCTTACCTTTATCCCTTAGCTAAGTTCAACCTATTCACTTTGCATAGAAATTTAAATATATTATGGCTCAGCAGGTAAAGAATCCACATGCAATGCAAAAGACACAGGAGACTCAGATTCTATCCCTGGATTGGGAAGATCCCCTGGAGAAGGAAAATGTCAACACACTCCAGTATTCTTGCATAAGAAATCCCATGGACAGAGGAGTTTGGCAGACTATAATCCAAAGGGTCACAAAGAGTTGGACATGACTGAGTGACTAAGCACAAGCACGCACAACACATAAAGACATAAAAAATGTTCATTAATGCTTATAAACTATGACCAATTTTTAGAGAGTGCACAATCATAAAACAGCCATGAGGAAAATGAAATACAAAGATTAAAGTACCCAAAGCCAAAGTGCACACACAGGCAAAGCCATGACACCCAGATCCAAGAATCTCCACCCACCAGAATTCCCCAGGATTCCCAAATTTATTTCCCCATTAGGCCCTGGTTATTGGTAGATGCTCAGACAAGGTCTCAGTTCCCGAGTCTACTAGATACTTGCCACTGAAATGATCTCAACCACATCATTAATGGACTTGTTCCCTTTAGTCCAATTCCATTGCTTGGAATTCAAAATGGGATATTGCAATTAGGCCTCAATAAGATAGGTTAGTATTCAATGGATTTAGTCTAAAGGATCTGGGGAGAGGGTCCATTATTCTGGGAACTGTGTTATTGGAAACGCTCACTAGATGTCTAAATCATAGAATATTAATAACTAATATGAAATATCGGGGGATTCTGTGAAGCCAGCTGCACTTCTGGTAATTGATCATCAGTCAGGACAACAACCCTAGAACCTCAGCCAGCTTTGGAAGACCCAGAATTACAACCATCAAGTATTGTTTCTCAAAACGTTGTCTGGAAACTCTGAAAGACCCATGTATTATTTAAGGCTGTAGGAGCATGGGTTGGTCTCATAGCAATGATATTTATAGTATAATAATGCCTATAGTTATGGTACTATGAGAAGCAATCATTTCTATTATAAACTTATTTTTAAAGCCAACATAGCCTTTTTAAATTAGAATTATTTTTCAGCAGTAGCAAATAGAGCGTATGAGTTAGGAGGTCCATATTCTGCAAGATTAATCTGTTTAAAAACTATTTCTCTGTTCTAACGTAATGGAATCACAATTCAGATGTGCGTTCAAATACAGAGAGAAAATGGGCTTCATCACTTCGTCTTTTTCAGAGATGATTAATTTTCCTCATGATTGCCCTCCTCCAACATAAGAAAAAAAAAAGTAGGCTTAGTAGAACACAGTAACTATGGACTTGTACAATAATTTAAACTATATTAAGGTAAAATACCTGTGGTAGGCAGAATAATGATCCCTAAAATTGTTGATGCCCTAATTCCTGGAAACTGTGAATATGTTATGTTACATGGCAAAAGGATCTTTCCATGGAATTAAGATTATAAACATTAAAATAAGGAGATTAAACTCATTTATTCAGATGGGCCAAAGGTAATAACATGGGCCCTTAAAAGTAGGCCCACATAAGTAAGAAGAGGAAGACAGAAAATTTTGTCAGACAGATATGATGGAAGAAGAGGCAGGACAGATTTAAAATACAAGATTGAACCTACAGTTGAAGCTTTGGGACTCCCCTGGTGGCTCAGATGGTAAAAGCATCTGCCTATAATGTGGGAGACCAGGGTTCGATCCCTATGTCCGGAAGGTCCCCTGGAAAAGGAAATGGCAACCCACTCCAGTACTCTTGCCTGGAAAATCCCATGGACAGAAGAGCCTGGTAGGCTGTAGTCCATGGGGCTGCAAAGAGTTGGACACAACTGAACGACTTCACTTTCTTTCTTGAAGCTTTGAAAGTGGAGAAACGGGGCCAAGGATTTCTGGCTGCATCTCGAAGTCCTGAATAACTTAGTTTTCAGCCAGAAAGGGAATGGAGACCTCAGTCCTACAATTGCAAAGAACTGAATTCTGACTGCAACCTGAATGAGCAAGAAAACAAATATTCCTCTAGAGCGTCCAGCAAGGAATACAGTCCTGCTGACACTGATGTTAGCCTAGAGAGGCCCTGTCTGACATCTGGCCTCAGAACTGGATTAGACAATGCGTTACTTTAAGTTGCTAAACTTACGGTAATATGTTATGGAAGCAATAGAAAATGAATTCATACGCTGTCCTTTTTTTTCCCTCTTCTTCTCTCTTGTTTTTTAGTCTCTCAGTCATGTCTAACTCTTTCATAACCCCGTGGATGGCAGCCCGCCAGGCTCCTCTGTCCGGGGAATTCTCCAAGCAAGAATATTAGAATGGGTTCCCATTTCCTTCTCCAGGGGATCTTCCCAACCCAGGGATTGAACCCACGTCCCATACATCTCCTGCATTCTCCTGCATTGACAGCCGGACTCTTTACCACTGAACCAGCTAGGAAACATCTTCCTCTCTCTAAAAGCCTCCAAAATGGTAGGGGCATATGGAAAGGAACATGGCTTTTCTGAACTCAAGGTGGTGCAGAGAAAAGCCTCGCAGCCTTCTGTTGGAGCTAAAGATGGGAGCTGGTGTACCTTATGACTTCACGGCCAGGGTGTCCTGTGCTCCTCATGCTCTTGACTTGGTGGACTTCAGAGGCTTCAGTAGGCCTGGGAGCCCCTCTGAACCTAGACTTCCACAGAGACAAGGAAGTGAAGAGACTAGATTTATCTCCCTGTTGATGGAGAAAGTAGAAGAGCTTGCTCAGGGAGAAAAACAACACAAATGAGTATCTTTGTAAATCATCTTGCTATGTAACGCCTTCACTATACCAGTTCCCCAAATATCTAAACATAAGTAGTAAGTGTGGGAAGAAAGAAGACTTAATAGTGTAGGACCAAAATATGGGGTTCAAATCCAACCTCAGCCCCTTGGGAGGTATATAATCATGATCAAGTAATACAATATCTCTGATTTGTCAGTAGCTTCCCAATCAGCAACATGTAGACTATTATACCCTGTAGATTAGTCTGTAGCAAAGTGCAAATTAATAATGTAGGTTAAGCATTTTAAAAAAATCTAAGATCATGGCATCCTATCTCATCACTTGATGGCAAACAGAATGAGGAAAAGTGGAAATTGAAGAGTTGATGCTTTCAAATTGTGGTGCTGGGGAAGACTTTCAAGAGTCCCTTGGACAGGAAGGAGACCAACCAGTCAATCCTAAAGGAAATCAACCCTGACTATTCATTGGAAGGACTGATGCTGAGGCCGAAGCTCCAATACTCTGGCCACCTGATGCAAAGAGCCAACTCATTGGAGAAGATCCTGTTGTTGGGAAAGATTGAAAGCAAAAGGAGAAAGGGGTGGCAGAGGATGAGATGGTCAGACAGCATCACTGACTCAGTTGACATGAATCTGAGCAAACTTGGGGACATAGTGAAGGATAGAGGAGCCTGGTATGCTACAGTCCATGGGGTTGCAAAGCATGGGGCATGATTTAGAGACTGAACAACAACAAAAAATCATTTAACACTCTTGTTTGTTCCACTTAACAAAATCCTTTTAGGCCCAGATGTTCATATTTTCATCTGTTCTCATTTCCTTCAGGCCTTCAGTAGAGAAAGAACTCTTCTCAGATATTTTCAAATTTGATTTCAGTTGATCTCTAAAATAATTTACTAATTCCCTGCTCTCCAGATTATGTTTATTTTATTGGACTACTGATTACTTGCTTGTATATATACTTCCTAGAATATTATTTATGAGGCTTCCCATACGGCTCAGTGGTAGAGAATACACCTGCAGTGCAGGAGATGAGAGTTCAATCCCTGGGTTGGGAAGATCCTCTGGAGAAGGAAATGGCAACCCACTCCAGTATTCTTGCCTGGGAAATCCCATGGACCGAGGAGCCTAGTGGGCTATAGCCTATGGGATTGCAAGAGTTGGACACAACTTGAACAACAGTAACAACTATATCATTTATGAGAAAATATTTTAAATGTATTAGTCTACCATCTAAATTTACCTATGTAGTTATGTTAAATGAAAGAAAAATGGATTCTGTGATAATTTTTTACTTGATTTTTTTTTTAGCTTTTCAATCATCGGAAATACCTGATCACTTTCTATTCTAAAAGAAAAATGAAGACACAACCTCCTTAGATTTATGTATTGAAAGCAAATTTTGAAATTACTGTGCAACAAACAGGTACATTCATAAGTCTTTTCAAAATACACCTGCCCAAATACAATGTCAATGATGTTTAGAAAAAAATTTAATGAAATTTTTTAAAGCTGTGAATGAATTTTCACAAGAAATAGGAGGGAAATCCAACTATTACTCACCAGCAGACTTGTAAAAATAAGTAATCTTGTGAAAATTGTCTATATAAAGTGAAAAACAATATACATAGGAAGATAGAGTTGGGTTCTCCTTTTTAATGTAATGTTTTTATAAGTATAAAATAATTCAATGACAAATTTAACTGAAATATTATAAATCCTTTCAGTTCAGTTCAGTTCAGTCACTCAGTCGTGTCCGACTCTCTGCGACCCCATGAATTACAGCACGCCAGGCCTCCCTATCCATCACCAACTCCTAGAGTTCACTCAGACTCATGTCCATTGAGTCAGTGATGCCATCCAGTCATCTCATTCTCTGTCGTCCCCTTCTCCTCCTGCACCCAATCCCTCCCAGCATCAGAGTCTTTTCCAATGAGTCAACTCTTCGCATGAGGTGGCCAAAGTACTGGAGTTTCAGCTTCAGCATCATTCCTTCCAAAGAAATCCCAGGGTTGATCTCCTTCAGAATGGACTGGTTGGATCTCCTTGCAGTCCAAGGGACTCACAAGAGTCTTCTACAACACCACAGTTAAAAAGCATCAGTTCTTCGGTGCTCAGCCTTCTTCACAGTCCAACTCTCACATCCATACATGACTACTTGGAAAAACCATAGCCTTGACTAGTCGGACCTTAGTCGGCAAAGTAATGTCTCTGCTTTTGAATATGCTCTCTAGGTGGGTCATAACTTTTCTTCCAAGGAGTAAGCATCTTTTACTTTCATGGCTGCAATCACCATCTACAGTGATTTTGGAGCCCCAAAAAATAAAGTCTGACACTGTTTCACCATCTATTTCCCATGAAGTGATGGGACCAGATGCCATGATATTCATGGTCACCCATAAATACACATAAATCATTTTTTTTTATGATTCAAGGACAACACTGGCAGAAATTTTGATGAAAATTGAAGCAAGGTCCTCATGTCTTAGCCCTTGCTTTTGGAAATAGTCTTGATCCACTTTTATCTGTGTTTCTTAGTTAATATAGAAGAAGTACTGTACTTATTTCTATCTGAGGTGATGCTATATTTTTTGGTTTTTTAGTTTTCTTTCATAAAATTATTTGATAACAGAACTTCATAAAATATCAGGACTCAACCAAGTAAAGCAGCACAAATAATTTATATCATTATTTAAGTTATTCACTTTTCTATTTTTGCTGAAATCTCTGTTGACGTCAAATTGCATGCTTGTTAGAATGAGAAAGAAATTAGTAGGTGAGGAGGAAGGGATAGCTTGGTTTAGTGCAAATATGAACAATGAAAGTTCAGTAGGCTAGCTACAGAGAAGTTTTGAAGTATAATCATTTTTGAAAGGTACTCCTAAAGCTGCTCTGGTCTAATCTCCAGCACTGCAACAAAATGGCAATTAATCAGGCCATGCTAATATCTTTCATCATCTTGGAAAGAGATTCTATTATACAGTTAAAGAACTCATTCTGACATCTTGGATGTGTGCTCAGTCATTTTGACTCTTTGTGACCCCATCACTGTAGCCTGCCAGGCTCCTCTGTCCATGGAGTTCTCCCAGCAAGAATACTGGAGTAGGTTGCTATTTCCTCCTCCAAGGATCTTCCTGACCCAAGGATCAAACCCACATCTCCCACATTTCCTTGCATTGGAAGGTGGATTCTTTACTACTGAGCCACCTGAGAAACCTTCCAATAACTTAAGGTGCTATTGAATCAAAATTTCCTCATCAGTCTCTTTTTGATGTGGTTGGTAGTTCTTCCCTGCTTTTCTTTTCTTTTTTACCTGCATTAAAAGAATGCAGAATAACTACAGTCCACTCCTAAAATCATACTCCTTCAAATTTTTGAGAACATAATTACAGCAACATTCTTGAAATTTGCATTGTTGCACAGAGAACTCTGTACTGCTTTGTAACTATCTCTTATGAATGCATTGTGAAAGATAGTAAAAGGGCTATATGATCAGTTTTAAAGAAAGTTTGCTGTACATAGCCTTTGTTAGCATGAGTTAGGTATGTTTGATTATCTGATGGGCTCCTTTAAGAATAAGGTACATTTTGAGCCAGAGTTGAATTAAAGATACATGGGACATCCGTGTTAAGTTAGTCAGCAAAACAGCCAGTAACATGCTTATAGTTATTTTTTATGATCTATCAAATTGAATCACCAATCCATTAAATTTAAACTTCTAGCATGTAGCAAATCTGTAATTAAGCTAAACTAATTAACATTTTATCCTCATATGAAGAATGCATTTACTCTGTTTATATGGGATTATATTTATAAGATTTTTCTACAGACCATCTGCATGGTATCTTCTGAAGCACCATCTATCTTGTAGCATATTTCCTTAGAAAAAAAAAGTCTGTTGGTACAGGAAATTTATTCACCACTAAAAAAGCATTTTCCAATTTAGAAACAAAAAGAGGTACAGTATATTGTCAACTAACTCTGACTGCTTAGAGAAAGATTGATTGTGTTTGCAAACCATATGTTTGATATCTAAATCATGTTCAGAGTCTTTCATTCATGATTGCAGATTGATACAGTCCTCCTTGAAAAATGTATTTATCTTTTCCAGCACTCATCAAACACTAAATACCTACCTAGGTTGCAAGAAGAATCTTTAATTCCATCATTTTACTCTGGTAATTGCTTTTCCTTCCTTATGTTTAACCAGAGTAAATGAGCTATAATTTTAAATTTCTCTTGACACTCGCTATCAGATGCTGCATAAAACACGAGCAAGGTGAGGAATGATGAAAAAGGCAACAGAAATAAAAATCTTTGCTGCAGCAAAAAGGTGTTGCTTGTGTGGGTCAGAATGATTACTAACAAAGACATTCAGATGACTTAAATCTTATTAATTCCAAATCAGGGTCCCCAACACCTGCAGGGATCATATGTAAACTGAAAGGCATGTACCCCCGCAGAAGGCAGAGCCTCCTCTGTGAGGCCACTGAGTTGTTGCCAGGTGGGGGTGCCAGCCTTGTGTGCCTCCTTTCTAATTTTTTCCAGAAAGACCAAAATTCTGATAACTTATATGAAAATTTCTTTACTTTAAAATATTGGCCACCTCGCCTATTTGATGCCATTGTAATGCTGTCCAAACCAAAAACAAGTGTTCAGTTCAGTCGCTCAGTCGTGTCCGACTTTGTATGTGAGAAGAATTAGATCAACCTTGACCCCAGTTTACAATCTTGTCCTCAGATTTTGTTGCCAGGCAATAGCCTCAGCTGCAAACTAACATCACAGAATACTTTCTAACATTAAGGACTGAGATTTTTCTGCCGTCCATATATATGTATGTATGTATAGATAGATAGATAGATATAATATATATATATATATGTGTGTGTGTGTGTGTGTGTGTGTTGATAGCATTGCCAAAATATTCAGTGAGAAACTAGGAAAACTTAGTTGCAGTTGCATTTCTGCCACTGTCTAGATTTTAGGCTTATAGTGATAGCAACAATCATAAGAACCCACATTTATTAAGTACTTGCCCTTCTGAGTTCACAGGCTGGCAATCTCTACCTTGTAACATATTCACTTGCATTCTCTCATCTAATCCTCTTAAGAACCCTGTTAAGGGTTGTGATTATAATAATGGGCTTCCCTGGTGGCTCAGGCAGTAAAGAATCAGCCTGCAATGAGGAGTTCGATCCCTGGGTTGGGAAGATCCCCTGAAGGGAATGGCTACCCACTCCAGTGTTCTTACCTGGGGAATTCCATGGACAGTGGAGCCTGGTAAGCTACTAGTCCATGGAATCGCAAAGAGTCAGACACAACTGAGTGACTAACACAGGCACACACACACACACACACAGATTTATAATACAAAGCATTCTTGAGCACCTAAAACATGATGGACAGCACATAATTCATTAATTATTATTAAACAGTGCATTAAGTATTAATATACTTTATATCTAGTCCCTGTAATCCTGGCTTTATATAGCCAGTGGAGAAGATAGACAATATACAACTGTACAATGCAGATCGTGATAAATGTCACAGACCACTTGGAGTAAGTTGCCTCAGGGCACACAACTAATCATTTGTAGAACTAGAATTTAGAATCAGTAGACCTGTACATAAAGAAGGCTGAGAGCTGAAGAACCGATGTTTTTGAATTGTGGTACTGTAGAGGACTCTTGAGAGTCTCTTGGACAGCAAGAAGATCAAACCAATCAATCCTTAAGAAAATCAATCCTGAATATTCATTGGAAGGACTGATACTGAAGCTGAAGCTCCAATACTTTGGCCACTTGATGCAAAGAGCTGACTCATTGGAAAAGACTCTGATGCTAGGAAAGACTGAAAGCAAGAAGAGAAAGGGGAGGCAGGGGATGAGATGATTGGATAGCATCACCAACTCAATGGACATGAGTTTGAGCAAACTCCTGGAGATAGTGAAGGACAGGGAAGCCTGCAGTCCATGGGATCACAAAGAGTCAACTATGACTTAGCAACTGAACACCAACAACATTCACTGAGCACTTACTATATGCCAAGCACTGTGCTAAACAGATTACACAGGTTAGCTCCTCTGAACCTCAGAATAGTTCTATGATTTATGTGCTACTACTGTTCCCATTTCTCAGGTGAGCCACCTGAGGCACAGAAAAGTTTAAGTAACATGGAATTTGAATGCAGTCAGCCATTTGCCACAAATCATTGTCTTTGTTAAGCACGTCACTTAGACTTAGTCTCTGCAGGCCCACCTAGTTTACTGAAGTGTAAATTGTATTTGGATATATGGATGTGGAAGCTCAATAGGAGAAAGGGAATATTGGACTCAATAACATGTTATCTTTCTGATCTATGATTTAAAGTTTGAATTTTTGGTAAAGTATGTTGACTAAGATTGTCTCTTTTGCATTGAGGAGTTTTTTTAGTTGGTATTGGTATTCAAAACATTCTGAGAGTAAATTTACCAAGTAGACTTTTCTTGTAAAACCATTCTTAAACCAGATATGCCTCACATTAAATGGCAATAACATTTAGTTTTGTATACTGTCAATGTCAAATCCAACTCACTGTTCTCAGATTACTAGCCAGAAGATCTCCTTATCAAAAATTGTTGGTTATCTTTCAGGCTCTAGGTACCTAAATAATCCCTTATCTTTCCTTTTTCTCAGTCTTCTGGAATACAAACTTATAATATCATTAAGCTCAAGCCCCTTAAGTCTTTAAAAAGTAGTTGTTTATATTTAGATCAAAAATATCACAAAGGATGCAAAATATACAAACATGGCCATTTCACTATGCCTCAGCATCTGTACTCTTTTGGTGATAGAAATATCCAGAAGAGAGTATTATGAAAGTTTAGATACTGTGTGAGAAAGAGTTCTATAATGTGTATACTTTAAGAATAGTATTAAAATATAGTTTTGAAATGAAATGATTCAGTCCTATGTAATATCAATTATATAGAATAGGCATTTGTCATTTGGCTACTGGGATTTTACTTTACCATAATCAACACTTTCCAAAATGTATTTTTTGTCATAGCAAAATAGAATAATATCAAATATAGTCTTTGTCAACATCACTGTATCTTGTCCAGAATGAAAAACACTTCTGAATAAAATTATATATATATAATTTATATTCAGTTCAGTTCAGTCACTCAGTCATATCCAACTCTTTACAGCCCCACGGACTAGAGCACACCAGGCTTCCCTGTCCATCACCAATTCCTGGAGGTTACTCAGATTCATATCAATTGAATCAGTGATGCCATCCAACCATCTCAACCTCTGTCATTCACTTCTCCTCCCACCTTCAATATTTCCCAGCATCCGTCTAGTCAAGGTCCATCTAGTCAAGGCTATGGTTTTTCCTGTGGTCATGTATTGATATGAGAGTTGGACTGTGAAGAAGGCTGAGTGCCGAAGAATTGATGCTTTTGAACTGTGGTGTTGGAAAAGACTCTTGAGAGTCCCTTGGACTGCAAGGAGATCCAACCAGTCCATTCTGNCCCACTTGACTTTGAATTCCAGGATGTCTGGCTCTAGATGAGTGATCATACCATCATGGTTATCTGGGTCATGAAGGATTTTTTTGTACAGTTCTGTGTATTCTTGCCACCTCTTCTTAATATCTTCTGCTTCTCTTAGGTCCATAACATTTCTGTCCTTTATTGTGCCCATCTTTGCATGAAATTTCCTTTGGTATCTCTAAATTTCTTGAAGAGATGTCTAGTCTTTCCCATTCTATTGTTTTCCTCTATTTCTTTGCATTGATAACTGAGGAGGGCTTTCTTATCTCTCCAGCTATTATGCGAATTTTTTATGCCTCTGAGTTTTTCCATAAACTTTAGCCTAGTTGCTCACTTTACCCATGAAAACTTCTGTTCATCTTTTAAAAGGTATAGACCAAATATGACCAGCTTTCTTAGACTCTCTCTGACTCCAGATGGTTCCTTTTTCTTTTGTGCATAATTTCCTTACCTAAATTGTATTCTATTAGAATCTAAGTAACATGTAGTATGATATTATTATATAATATATTAAGACTTAAAATCTAATAACTAGTATAATAAATACAAAGCATGTCTTTGTTATGTATTTACTTCTTTACCTTAATGTGATATATTTAAGAATAAAGTCCATTTTTTTACTCTTTATCTTCAAAATCCTGACTATTAACAAAGTAGCAGATGGCAAGTGCTGAATAGCTATGGAGTCCTTCATATGCTATTATTATTAGATGCTCAATAACAATTTGATAATTGAATAATAAATGATCTAGAAAGATAATTTTGCATATTTGCATAAAACTGCATAAAGTTAACACTAAAATATTTTATTCACTTTTTATGATATTCAAATAACCCTATGTTACTCCAAGGCTGACAGTATATTCATTTTATAGATAGATCTATAAGAGAGGGAAATATAGATGTTAACTAGGTAATACTTAATATGTTACCAACTTGGAAAATCTATAAAGTGATAGCAGGGTTGATAAATATGGCAATTTATATATTTATTTATCTCTATTTTCTCATGAAGTCTCATTAAAGTTATAATAAAATTATTTTAAAGTGAGTTTAAAATGAAGAAAAAGAGGAATTATGGTAGTAGAGAGAGTATATTGACGACTGGATAGTAGTCCTGCTGGCTTGGAAAACTAAATCTACAAGTCAGGGATTGGGATACAGAGGAGAACTAAAAAAAAAGTCAGTTCCCTCACTAAACCTTGGGAAATACTGGGGAATTTGAGCCTCAAGTGCCTCTGAAAATGATGCATGGTGAGGCTGAAAACATGAAAATCTGAATGGAAGATTGTATAGAGCACATTCAGAGTCCCCCAGATTGCCTTCCTAATCCTCTATGGACTCCAGCAGCAGACCAGAGATTCTAGAGCAAGAACCGAAATGGACTTGGTGATAGCAGGCTTGTCCAAGGACTGAGTGGGGTACTATTCTTAAAACAGGGAATTATAGGGAACTCCACATGCTGAAACTGGTCTCCTAATAGAGAAGACTCTGGAAGTTAATTGAATAAGTAAACTGGAAGCAGAGAAAATGTAATCAGAGAAAACAACATACTTGAATTAATAATTTTAGAGTAAAAGGAGATATGGATAATGCTAAGATCCAGGTGTGTCTGTGGAAGTATTTTGCTAAGGTAGAGTGGAGATGAAGGTCCTTGGACATCATAGAGGTCAGGGGTCAGACTGTATTAGTTGCACCTTCCATTTGGGCAAGAAGTCACTCAGAATAATTATGGGTCTTTAACATTTATGGCTCTTCAGTTGCAAGCAACAAGCTGGTAATTAACTGACTCAATTGATGGGTGTGCTATGTCACTTCAATCGTGTCTAATTTTTTCAACCTCATGAACTGTAGCTCCTCTGTCCAAGGATTTCTACAGGCAAGAATACTGGAATGGGTTGCCATCCCCTTCTCGAAGGGATCTTCCCAATCCAGGGATCAAACCTCTGTCTGTTACATCTCCTGCATTGGCAGGCGAGTTCTTTACCACTCCTGCCACCTGGGGAGCCCCAAATGATACTGGCAACTTAAGTAAAAAGGAGAAATTTAATATAAGGATATGTAGAATAGCTTATAGGTCCACAGCAAAAGCTGAAGATACTTTCTTCTGAAATAATAGAAACCAGAATGGCTCCAGAGTTCTAAGTAGCTGGAATTGATAGTCTTTTCTGAACACAGTTTAAAAGGAACTCTGCCCCATTTTTCATCCTTCCTGAAAACTCAAAATTCTCAGAGAAGAGAGAATCAGTTTAGCCTACTTTCAGTCATGCACCTCTTGGCTAGTAAAGTGAGGAGACCTTGACTGACATTAAGAATGCACTCAATGAGGAAGAAGGAGTTTCCCAAAGTAAATGAGGATAAAACTATCAAAAAAAAAAAGGAGATCATTGCCGGACAGACAGAATTAACAAATGTCTGCTATAGAATCCTATTGTAGAGCATACATGATTTATTCTAACTTTGTATAGGAAATACTTAACTTTGTATATAGTTATCATATAGTAATGAGTAAACACCTTAACAGAAAGTTAATTTAAGTTATTCTTTAAGGACTTCAGTTGATGAAAATAGTCTTAAACCTAGAATCATCATATTACAGTCTGAAAATGCAAGCCTGAGTCTTAAAAAGAAAATTTTGATTGTAAAAATAACAATTCTATTTTATGAACTGCTTAGAATTGGAAGTTTAAAAATTCTCTGAAGACGCTCTTTCTGATACTTCACTTGATTTGGACTACATAATAAGGAAAGGGGGTGGGCTTTTCTGGTGGCTCAGATGGTAAAGAATCTGACTGCAATTTGGGAGACCTGGGTTGGAACTCTAGGTCAGGAAGATCCCCTGGAGGAGGAATTTACAACCCACTCTAGTATTCTTGCCTGCAGAATTCCATGGAGAGAGGAGCTTGACGGGCTACATGCCATAGGGTCGCAAAGAGTCAGACACGACTGAGCAACACATACACACATACAAGAAAAGATATATATTACCAAAAGTTAGTAGTAAAAAAAAAAAAAAAACCCAAACACCTTTATAACAAAATAGGGTTCAGAGTCCAGATTTCTTCATGAACTTTCAGTTTATCCACACTATGCTGTCAAAAACAATAGACTTGGTTGTGCTTAAGTTTATGACTGGGGAATTTTGGTAAGATTGAACTTGTGCCAAAACTTGAGACAGAATCAGGATAACACCTACCCATTTGTCTTGCTGGCCCATAATGACTCATTTAAATGATTGTTTGTATAAACTAAACTGGTAGCAGGAACGAATCATTATGATTGGTTTATTTGTTGACACAAAAAACCTAAACCACCAGGAGGATGAAAGAGCTAAGAGTGAATCGATTGAAATGTCAACAGTCTCTTCCACTTTTGAATTTTCACTCAAGAATGAAGGTAATTTCTCATATGGAACTGTGGATCCTTACTTTTCTTTTCTACCTATGGGTGCTTGCTAAGTCACTTCAGTCGTGTCTGGCTCTTTGTGAACCTGTGGACTATAGCCCACCAGGCTCTTCTGTCCATGGGCTTCTCCAGGCAAGAACACTAGAGTAGGTTACATGTGCTTTCCTCCAGGGGATCTTCCTGACCCAGGGATCGATTCCTGGTCTCCTGCATTGCAGGTGGATTCTTTACCATCTGAGCCACCAGGGAGGGTAAAGATGATCATACCATCTATAAATAAAGATTTTTATTTTATTTTTTCCTTCCCAATCTGTAAGCATTTTATTTTCATTTCCTTATAACACTGGCTTGGAATTCCAGTAAACTGAATAAAATTGTGAGAGTAAACATCCTTTCTATGTTCCCTAATTTAGGGGGAAAGAATTTAATAATTCACCATTAAAGATAGCTATATATTTTTCCAAGTTAGATTGAGAATGTTCTCTCCTCTTCTAAATAGGCTTGAGGTCTTTATCACAAATGGTTTTTTAATCTTGTCAAATATTTCTTTTGTATCTATGAAGATGCTCATATGAGTTCCTTTTTTCATCTGTTAATATAGAGAATTACATTGACTCATTGTTAGACATTAAGCCAACTTTACATTCCTGGGATAAACCCCACTTGGTCATTAAGGTGATTAATAATCACCTTTTAAAATATATTTTATGTACTTGCTAACGTTTTATTGAAGCATCTTTCATCTGTGTTCATTCAGAATTCTGATCTCTGGTTTTCTTTTCCTATGTTTTTGTTTGGTAACAAGATAATTCTAGCCTTATACAATTAGCTGAAAAGTGTTTTTTTTTCCCTTTTGTTTTTTGGAGGAGTCTTTGTACAATTTCTTTTTTAAATGCCAGATAGACCCTGTCAGTAAAGCCACTTGGACCTAGGGTTTCCTTTGGGGGAAGATTTTTAACTTCAAATCCAGTTTCTTTAAGAGATCTAGGAATCTAGATGGTTCAGGTAATTATGTTCTTGAATGAGCTTTGAAAGCTCTTATATTTTAAGACTTTTCCCATTGTACATAAGTTGTTCAATTTATTGACATGAAGTTGTTCATAATATATTTATATTATACTTAGGCTTGAAGGATCCATAATAATGTCCCTTTTCCTCATTCCTGACATTGACAATTTGTATCTTTTCTCTTTTTTCCGCTCAGTCCACTAGAGGTTTATCGATTTTATTGATGTTTTCAAAGAAACAGATTTGGTTTTCCTTGCCTTTTTTTTTCTGTATTACTTTTCTGTTTTCTAGTTCATTGATTTGAGCTTCTATATTTATTTATTTAGTTAGCTAGTTGCTTAAAGTGAATGGTAAGTGATTAATTTAAGACCTCTCTTCCTTCTTAATATGAACATTCGAAGCTTTAAATTTTTGTAAACATTGATTTAGCTCCACCCCACAAATTTTGATATGCTGATTTATTTTCATTAGGTTCAAAATATATTCTAATGTTCTTAATGATTTTGACTGAAATGGTGGGAAATTATAGGATAAATATATATATGCACATATATATTTTAAATAGAGATGAGTTGATAAGGAATGAGAAAATGAAAGTCAAGCTTGATCTTCTTCACAGTTTTGTTAGGGCAAGCAAGATGGGATTGTATTTCACATGATTTTGGCAGCATATATTGAGGTTACTTTCAGTTTAAAGGGGTATATTATGGAGAATATGCATGGTCTAAGACCCCCAGAAAACATGCAAAAATTGCACCTAGATATACTGAATAATGTATATAAACTACCATAACTAAAAATGAAAATATTTTGATAGCTTGATGGCTCTGACAAATCATAATATACAGGGTTACCCTTTACAATATATGCTGTCACTGAACTGCTTGAACTAGCTTAAACCTTTCTCAACATTATTTCATCTGGTTGGATCTGAGCACTGAACTGTTTCACTGTATATACAACTTGTCCCCAACTTACCTTTGCAGTATCTTCCCTATCGTGTCCCCAATCCAAAACTCCCACTGTGTTCCTTGCTATTCCCTGGTTACCCAGGTACTGTCCACATTTTCTCAATATTTCCCTTGCCTCCAAAGCTCTTTTCCTTTTACTCACAGACAAAATACTTTTTATTCTTTAAGAATTTTCTCAAAGGGCAATTTGATCTGAGAAGCATTTCTAAATCCACCTTCTTCTGCTCATCTTCTCATCCCAGAGAGATTTTTTCACTCCCACTTCTCCATACAGGGAGCATCATGTGCTTGGCCACTTTTCCAGCACTATTGTCTCCCTAAATGTGAGGCCTAGCATCCATGACATTGCTTGACATATGGCATAAAATTCAGTCCTAATAGTAGTAGTCAACACTGAGTCTTTTACAATGCATCAGACACTATGCAATTCATTATGTAATTATTCCCTACAAGACCAGAGGTTCATTTCAATTCAGTTCAATAGTTCAGTCATGTCTGACTCTTTGCGACCCCATGGACTGCAGCATGCCAAGCTTCCCTGTCCATCACCAGCTCCTGGAATTTCCTTAAACTCATGTCCATAGAGTCAGTGATGCCATCCAACCATCTCATCCTCTGTTTTCATCCCCTTCTCCTCTTTCCTTCAGTCTTGCCCAGCATCAGGGTCTTTTCCAATGAGTCAGTTCTTCACATCAGGTAGCCAAAGTATTGGAGTTTCATCTTTAACAGTAGTCCTTCCAATGAACAATCAGGACTGATCTCCTTTAGGGTAGACTAGTTGGATCTCCTTGCAGTCCAAGGGACTCTCAGAGTCTTCTCCAACATCACAGTTCAAAAGCATTAAATCATGGTTTTTCTTGCCTGAGAGAGCCATGGAGAGGTTTAGCAATTTTGCCACCATTACAGCTGAAACAGGCAGATCTGAGATTCAGACCCAGGCTATGTGACTTTCCAATCAGCTATCTAGTAATGATAGTGATTTAGAATGTGTCAAGGCAATAATCAGGTCTCCAGAGATTTAAAATAAACTGGAATACTCTTTCACAATAAGGGCTGAAGCTTTCTATTTCATAACCACACAAAAATACACAAGTATAACAAATTTTTTTTCTAGCGATTTACATGAAACATGTCAAAATTGACTATGGATCTCTGCATTTAAAATTTTACACAGTGGAAACATATAACACAGCTCTTTCTAGAGGAATGCGTACCAATTTAGATTATAAGTAGATGCATATAAATACTTGAAATAAGTCTTGGAAAATGTACACATAACATAGTGAGGAAGGTTACCAAGTTTTTCTGGTTAGTAACTTGCTGAGATAATCCCAGCAAAGGAATAAAGACACATTTAGGCATAAAAATAAGTTGGGTTGGTCCTCTTCCCTGTTTCTGGAAAACAAGTCTTCTGATGGAAGAGCACAGGTGGCCCCCGTGTTGGACGCACAGCCACAGTGTCTGTTATTGAGAGCTGCAGTCAGACCTCACTTGAAACTCAGAGATCCTAAACTGAGCCTGCATATTTTCAAGAAGAATACATTGGGTAGATAAGAAAGGTCTGTAAATTGTCAAAATGCATATTTGTGGTCAAGCTTTAACTGCACTTCCAAGGCCAAGGTGTATAAGACCCTGGAAGAATAATGAACACTACAGAAATGTCTTGGAATTGGTAGATGGAAACAGGTGTTATTTCACTGAAGCCATAAAAAAATATTTACAAAAAAAAAAATGGAATAAAGAGCCAAGTCAAAAGCTTCATCATATAGCTGTAGTAAAAGAAAAAATGACTAGTTGAAGAAAATGTTCTCAAATACAATTTGTTTTTCCATCTTCAGACTAAAAGCTCCCTTATGGGCAGCCTTCTCTCATCTTCCATGTTGTCTATTGCTGTACATTCTCTGTATTTTCCCTGGGCAGCACTTATGATAATTTTATTTATATTGATGTGTTATGCGTATGATTGTTAACTGCGGCTCCCCCACTTGACTGTAGATTTCTCAGGAATAGACATAATGTCTCTTACTGCTGAGTCTCCTTTTTTCACACGTGCATGAAGTGAGAGGTGTTTTCATAACACTAATATAAAAACAGGTACTAAAATCAAGAGAGAAAATTTCTAAATCTAGAAACTGTATTCACCTAGAACTATCAACACTGGATCTACTTCCAGTTTCTAATAAGATTTTTTTTTATTTAGTTGAATCTGTGGCAGCAACAGCGTAGAAGTTCTAGTAAGAGTCTTCCAGTTTTGGGAGATGCAGATGTAGAGAGCAGTCTTGTGGACACAGTGGGGGAAAGAGAGGGTGGGACGAATTGAGAAAGTAACATCAACATATATACACTATCATGTGCAAAACAGATAACTGGTGAGAAGTTGCTAAGCAACATGGGAAGCCCAGCCTTGCACTCTGTGATGGCCTAACTGGGTGGGATGGAGGGAGGGGAGGGAGGCTTACAGGGGAGGGAATTTACGTATAATATGGCTGATTCCCCACTCCAGTACTCTTGCCTGGAAAATGCCATGGACGGAGGAGCCTGGTGGGCTGCAGTCCATGGGGTCGCTGAGGGTCAGACACGACTGAGCGACTTCACTTTCACTTTTCACTTTCATGCATTGGAGAAGGAAGTGGCAACCCACTCCAGTGTTCTTGCCTGGAGAATCCCAGGGATGGCAGAGCCTGGTTGGCTGCCGTCTATGGGGCTGCGCAGAGTTGGACACGACTGAAGCGGTTTAGCAGCAGTAGCAGCAGCATGGCTGATTCATTGTTGCACTGCAGAAATCAACACAACATTATAAAGCAATTTTCCTCCAATTAAAAAAAATTTTTTAAAGAAGACATCTAAAAAAATGAGGCTTCCAGTTTTGCTCAGAAATGTTACCAAGTTGAAGCCATAAAAAAACACCCTGAGAATATTTAAAACATAATTTGAATTATTTAAACACAGAGTTTTCTTATTTTTTAAATTCCTGAATCCAGAATTGTTGTATCTTTATAAAAAATGAGTTAGGAAACTAAAGATATACCTATGTATGCAAATAAGTTGAACTGTATATGTTGTTTGATAGGCTAAGCATGTTAAACATAAATGTTACAGCTAATAACACTCTGGGCATGCTATGAATTTATGGTGTCATATACACTGCAATTATTGATTTACATAAGTATTGTAATTTTTCTACCAGTGTAACAGATTTCAGCTTGAAAGGACCATAAACTGAGAGACTCACTACAGTTTAAAGTTAGCAGCTGGTGAGGAGATGAATTCCAAGTCAGAAGAGGGAGTAGGCAGAAGGTTCCTGCTGTTTCCTGAGGAGAATGTCCCTGGGTGATACATCTGCTGTTGAAACATCAAAACACATTTCATTTTGGAATCCTGTGCACATACTTAATCCAGATTTCTTTAACTTTATATGGAAAATGAAATGAAAACATATACACACTTCCTAGTTTTAAACGGGAAAATGCAAAAGTGTTTTAATAAATATTTAACAAATTTATTTAATAAATAAATGATGAATCTATTTAATAATTAGATACTTTAGTGGTGGGCAGAATATGCATTTTTCTAATTCCTAAAACATGCATATGCTACCTTACATGGCAAAAGGGACTTTTCATATGTGAAGGAGCTAAGGATCTTGAAATGGGACAATTATCCAGAATTATTTGGGTGAATCTAATGTAATCAAAGGGCTTCCCTAATGGCTCTGTGGTAAAGAATACACCTGCAAATGCTGGAGATGCAGGTTCAGTCTCTGGTTTGGTAATATCCCCTGGAGAGGGAAATGGCAACCTACTCCAGTACTCTTGCCTGGGAAACCCCATGAACAGAGGAGCCTGGTGGGCTACAGTCCATGGGGTTGTGAAAGAGTCAGACAGGACTTAGTGACTAGACAACAACAACTATATAATCAAAAAAGTCCTGATAAGAGGGAGAAGGGATGGCCAGAGTCAGAGAAGTACATGTAACAACGGAAGCAGAGGTCAAGGAAATGCCATTGCTGGAAAGAAGCCACCAGTCAAGCAATTCAGGCAGCCTCTACAAGCTGGAAGAGACGAAAGATTTTCTCACGGAGACACAGAAGCCTGCTGACACCTTGGTTTTATTCCTGTAAGACCCATTTTCAGACTTCTGACCTACTATTTTGTAAAATAATTTGTCTTGCTTTGAAACACTGAGTATGTGATAATCTGTTTCAGCAACGACAGGAAACTCTAACAATTTATATTTATGTTATTGACCCCTGTTATCTCTAGCAATGATTATTTTAAGTTTATTTTCTTTACTGTCCATTCTGTTCTAAATCTTAATTCAGGTGATTCATTTCATCCAGGTAATCAGTGGATCTGGTAAAGCAAGATGTAGTAGTAGAGCCAGATGCACTGGTCAACAGCTAAACTGCAAGTGGAGTACTTATTGAACATTAGCAAATGTTGTGTACCACACTGCATAGTCAATGCTATTTTATTCTATATTCTCTATATTGTCCCTCCCTCATAGTTGCTATCAGGGAAAAGAATATATGTCAAATTCTCTACTTCTCCAAAGTCTTGGAAGAACTGATAGATTCACATATGAAACAACTGATATAAGGACTAAACTTAGAGTCCTGTGTTTTTGTAAAATATGACCAATGTGTTACCAAATAAAAGGAGCTATAGAATACTCACCCTAGAAAGATAAGTGAGTACTTGCCTGGTTCATAAAACCATGGTAATTCTTTAACCATTTTCATCTCATTTTATAAATAACAAACAAAAAGTGAAGCCATTGTGTCAGAAGACAATTATTTTGATTATGAGTACCCAAATCAAAAATGAAGTAATATATTTGGAATATGTATTAGTTAGGGTTCACCAAAGAAACAAAGCTATTAGGATGTATATATACATATAGTAAGAAATGTATTAAAAGGCATTTATCCAAGTGATGATGGAGTTTGGCAGGTCCAAAATCTGCTGTGTGGGCTGACAGCCTAGACACCCAGGAAGGCTGATGGTGCAGATCCGGTCTAAAGGCCAAGAGCCCAGAAACTTGGACCCCTATTGCTTTCTTCTTATTAGGACCTTTGTAATTACATGAGATTCATGTCATAATTCAGGCTAATGTTCCCATTTCAAGTTCCTTAGCTTTATCACTTCATGGCAAATAGATGGGGAAACAATGGAAACAGTGAAAGGCTTTATTTTCTTGGGCTCCAAAATCACTGCAAATGGTGACTTGCAGCCATAAAATTAAAAGATACTTGCTTCTTGGAAGAAAAGCTATGACAAACATAGAAAGCATATTAAAAAGCAGAGCTATTACTTTGCCAAACAAGGTCTGTCTAGTCAAAGCTATGGCTTTTCCAGGAGTCATATATGGATGTGAGAGCTGGACCATAAAGAAGGCTGAACACTGAAGAATTGATATTCTATTATCAATTAATTGTAAGTATTAATTAATTTAAACTGTGGTATTGGAGAAGACTCTTGAGAGTCCCTTGGACTGCAAGGAGATCAAAGCAGTCAATCCTAAAGGAAATCAACCCTGAATATTCATCGGAAGGACTGATGCTTGAGCTGAAGTTCCAATACTTTGGCCACCTGATGTGAAGAGCTGACTCATTGGAAGAAACCCTGATGCTGGGCAAGATTGAAGGCAGAAGGAGAAGGGAACAACAGAGGACAGGGTAACCATTACTGACTCAATGGACATGAGTTTGATCAAGTTCTGGGAGATGGTGAATTACAGGGGAGCCTGGCATGCGGGAGTCCATGGGGTCATGAAGAGTTGGATGAAACTGAATGACTGAACAACAACCTTAATCACATATGAAAAATCTCTTTTGCTGTGTAAAGTAACTCGTTCACCTCCCAATGGTATAGATGAAATCTGCAGGCAGTCTTCTGTCTTTTTGCTTTATTCAGACCTTCAATTAATTGGATTAGGCCTGCCTATTTTATGGAGGGCAATCTGCTTTACTAGCAGTTCACCAATCTAAGTGTTAACCACATAACATTTAAACACCCTCTAAACCAACATACAAAGTTAACCATCACAAGCCCACTCTTTATCAACTTGGTAACCATATAGATCACGTTAAACCATTCTTAATCTCCTAATAAAGAGAATAATAGGTCTTATTCTGCCTACTGTAATACAACTATTCTGCATACAACTGAAAACATACTAACCTTTCCCCCAAAGAGGATACAAAGCATTTATTGATGTTTACTGTTCTTGATATACTGTAATTTAAGTTCTATGATGTAAGGTTAACAATACTTAAATACTATCATATAAAGTGAATACATCTTATGTTACACAATAAAGGGACAAGAGAGGAAAGAAAACAAAGATATTATACATACAAACATAAAAACAAACATTCATAACAAAATGAGGGAGGAATATGACAATTAGAGTCTTCATTTCCATCACTAGTCACATGGTCATAACTATCTTCTTCTGATACCCATTCCATATTACTTTTGCTTTAAGAAAGAATGTCAACTTGTGCTTCTTTACCTGCTGAGGTGAGTCAAATCTTCTTCCTGAAGGATCTCGTTTGTACTCCTACTTGAATTGTGGTGTTACAGTTTTCCACTGACTGTCCATGACAGGGCATAGTAATTCTAAGAGATGCCCTAAATGGGATGTCCTATTATATTGTAGACACATTCTTCCTTACCTCCACTGTGGATTTTCAGTCCAATTTCCCATGAGTTTTCAGGATCTATCACCCCAGCCAATACTACAATTCCCTTCTTTGCCTATAGATTCAAATCGATGAGTCATCCAGAATAGCCAGACTGCTGTCTTAACATCCAATTCAGTGGAATCATTGTTGTATCTTTCATGGAAGCATTTCTCCCTTTGGAACTAAGNCGGAAGGACTGATGCTTGAGCTGAAGTTCCAATACTTTGGCCACCTGATGTGAAGAGCTGACTCATTGGAAGAAACCCTGATGCTGGGCAAGATTGAAGGCAGAAGGAGAAGGGAACAACAGAGGACAGGGTAACCATTACTGACTCAATGGACATGAGTTTGATCAAGTTCTGGGAGATGGTGAATTACAGGGGAGCCTGGCATGCGGGAGTCCATGGGGTCATGAAGAGTTGGATGAAACTGAATGACTGAACAACAACCTTAATCACATATGAAAAATCTCTTTTGCTGTGTAAAGTAACTCGTTCACCTCCCAATGGTATAGATGAAATCTGCAGGCAGTCTTCTGTCTTTTTGCTTTATTCAGACCTTCAATTAATTGGATTAGGCCTGCCTATTTTATGGAGGGCAATCTGCTTTACTAGCAGTTCACCAATCTAAGTGTTAACCACATAACATTTAAACACCCTCTAAACCAACATACAAAGTTAACCATCACAAGCCCACTCTTTATCAACTTGGTAACCATATAGATCACGTTAAACCATTCTTAATCTCCTAATAAAGAGAATAATAGGTCTTATTCTGCCTACTGTAATACAACTATTCTGCATACAACTGAAAACATACTAACCTTTCCCCCAAAGAGGATACAAAGCATTTATTGATGTTTACTGTTCTTGATATACTGTAATTTAAGTTCTATGATGTAAGGTTAACAATACTTAAATACTATCATATAAAGTGAATACATCTTATGTTACACAATAAAGGGACAAGAGAGGAAAGAAAACAAAGATATTATACATACAAACATAAAAACAAACATTCATAACAAAATGAGGGAGGAATATGACAATTAGAGTCTTCATTTCCATCACTAGTCACATGGTCATAACTATCTTCTTCTGATACCCATTCCATATTACTTTTGCTTTAAGAAAGAATGTCAACTTGTGCTTCTTTACCTGCTGAGGTGAGTCAAATCTTCTTCCTGAAGGATCTCGTTTGTACTCCTACTTGAATTGTGGTGTTACAGTTTTCCACTGACTGTCCATGACAGGGCATAGTAATTCTAAGAGATGCCCTAAATGGGATGTCCTATTATATTGTAGACACATTCTTCCTTACCTCCACTGTGGATTTTCAGTCCAATTTCCCATGAGTTTTCAGGATCTATCACCCCAGCCAATACTACAATTCCCTTCTTTGCCTATAGATTCAAATCGATGAGTCATCCAGAATAGCCAGACTGCTGTCTTAACATCCAATTCAGTGGAATCATTGTTGTATCTTTCATGGAAGCATTTCTCCCTTTGGAACTAAGACCTCTAGACCAGCAGATTATAAGGTTGCAGGTATAGGAGGTAAAATTTCTGCTAGTGGATCATGAGGGATAAGAGTGAGTTATACTCTCCTCATTTCATCCCCTTGATTCCTGGACCAGTGAATCCTGGCTATGAAAGAAATAGAACCAGATGTTTGACACAGATTCAGAGCACATACATCCTTCTGAAGAACTTTGCCTCTGGTCTGCAAGGTATTGTCACCCAACTGGCACTCTAACTAAGTCTTCAAACCATTCTTTCAATCCAGATGCTTCAGGATGGTGTGAAAACATGGTAAAATCAGTGAATTTCCTGAGCACGGGCTCATTGTCCCACTTCTTCTGTGAAGTGAATTCCCTGATGTGAAGCAATGCTGTGTGGAACACAATGGTGGTAGATAAAGAATGATACCACAGATGGTAGTTTTGGCAAAAAATACTGCATGCTGGGAAGACAAATCTGCATCCAGAATAAGTATTTATTCCAGAAAGAACAAAATGCTGTCTCTTCTATGATGGAAGCAATCCAGTGTAATCAATCTCTCACCAGGTAGCTGACTGATCAGCCCCAGGGAATGATGCCAACCTGGGACTCAGTGTTGGTCTCGGCTGCTGGCAGATTGAACACTTGGCCGTGGCTACAGCCAGGCTGACCTTGGTGAGTGCAGGTCTATGTTACTGAGTCCCTGTGTGCCCTCATCCGTGCCACTATAGCCACTTTGTTTACGTGTCTACTAAGTGGTGATATCAATGACTAGGAAGAGACGGACTAGTATCCACAAAATGGATCAGTCAATCTACTTGATTATTCAGATGCTTACCCCTTTGGTGAACATTCATCTAGGACACAAATATCTTCAGGTTTTTTGGGTTTTTTTTTTTCCCAATTAAAGAAGACTATACCTCTTTCCCAAGCTTCCTTGTCACCAATTTTCCAATCCTTCCAAGTCTCTGACCAGCCAGCCAAGCCATTGGCCACAGCTCACATATTAGAATATAATCGCACATCTGGCCACTTCTTCTCCCAAGCAAATTGAAAAACCAGAGATGTTACCCAGAGTGCTGCCCTCTGAGAGGATTTGTCTTCACCGTTGTTTTGCAGGGGTGGCCCAGAAAGTGGCTGTAATGCTGCAGCTGTCCACTTTCAGATGCTGCCTGGCTATCATACAGAACCATCTGGAAACCAAGCCCGAGTCTTCTCTTCCTTTGTCAGCTAATTGTAGGGAACACCACTTGAGGCCACAGGTGCAAATTGAGAGAAAGACGAAGAATGGCTGGAGTGGGGACCATAGGTCTTTGGGCCATATTTTTAACTTCAGTTCAGTTCAGTTGCTCAGTCATGTCCGACTCTTTGCAACCCCATGAATCGCAGCACGCCAGGCCTCCCTGTCCATCACCAACTCCCGGAGTTCACGCAGACTCACGCCCATCGAGTCAGTGATGCCATCCAGCCACCTCATCCTCTGTCGTCCCCTTCTCTTCCTGCCCCTAATCCCTCCCAGCATCAGAGTCTTTTCCAATGAGTCAACTCTTCGCATGAGGTGGCCAAACTACTGGAGTTTCAGCTTCAGCATCATTCCTTCCAAAGAAATCCCAGAGTGGAGCTCCTTCAGAATGGACTGGTTGGATCTCCTTGCAGTCCAAGGGACTCTCAAGAGTCTTCTCCAACACCACACTTCAAAAGCATCAATTCTTCAGCGCTCAGCCTTCCTCACAGTCCAACTCTCACATCCATACATGATCACAGGAAAAACCATAGCCTTGACTAGACGGACCTTGGTCGGCAAAGTAATGTCTCTGTTTTTGAATATACTATCTAGGTTGATCATAACTTTTCTTCCAAGGAGTAAACGTCTTTTAATTTCATGGCTGTAATCACCATCTGCAGTGATTTT
>SJYV01004965.1:1405672-1420880 GCA_006410875.1 Neotragus pygmaeus
CATAACTTTTCTTCCAAGGAGTAAGCATCTTAATTTCATGGCTGCAGTCACCATCTGCAGTGATTCTAGAGCCCAAAGAATAAAGTCTGACACTGTTTCCACTGTTTCCCCATCTATTCCCCATGAAGTGATAGGACCGGATGCCATTAGGTGTACCTTAAGTACCTGTTCGGAGAAGACATGGCACCCCACTCCAGTACTCTTGCCTGGAAAATCCCATGGACGGAGGAGCCTGGTAGGCTGCAGTCCATGGAGTCGCTGAGTCAGACACGACTGAGCGACTTCACTTTCACTTTTCACTTTCATGCATTGGAGAAGGAAATGACAACCCAGTCCAGTGTTCTTGCCTGGAGAATCCCAGGGATGGAAGAGCCTGGTGGGCTGCTGTCTATGGGGTCGCACAGAGTCAGACATGACTGACATGACTTAGCAGCAGCAGTAAGTACCTGTTTGGGCCCAGTGTTGTCTCTACCACCTCCACTAATGCTGGAGTGCTGCTGTGTACACCCAGCCTTATAGCTTGGTGAGTCAGATAACACCCAGTTCATTACAGGCAACTCAAGTTGCCTCGTAACTTGGTAGCCTGTGGCTAAACATTTTGTTTCTCAAGAGGAGAGTAGTGATTTGAAGAGGATTGCAGGGCTTTCAATATACTAAGCGCTTATACTATGATTCACCTCTAGGAGCCTGTCAAAGGCTCCAGACAGCATGCCTAACTGCCACTAACACAGCCAGCAACTCTGGATCTTCTGGATCGTAAGGCACAAGTAACACAGCAGCTTGCATAGTAGCATGGACCCATTGCAAAGCCTTCTTCTGTACTGGCTCCACTCAGAACTAGGAGCTGCTTTTCATATCACCCAGTAAATGGGTCAGAGTTACACATCTCAATGAGGAATATGTTGCCTCCAAAATCAAAGAATTTCATTAGTCATTGTGCCTCTTCTTCAGCTGAAGAAAGAAGACGCAATCATTCTCCTTCGTCTTATAAGAGATACCCAGCATGCTCGACACACTGAACCCTAGAAATATCGCTCCAGAAATTCAGGTAGAACATCCCTAACTTTTTTTTTTTTTGAGGCTTAATTGACAAATAAAATTTTAAGATTTTAAGTGTGCATCGTGGTAGTATCACTTACATTTAAATTTAGAAACACCCTGAATTCTTGTCAGTTTATTTCTCACTCTTTGGCACACAAATGTCTTAACAGTAAGTCTGGAGTAGTTGCTATTTCTTGTTCCCTAGGTCTTACCAGCATCATCTTATCAACATAATGGACTAGTATGATATCTTGTGGAAGGAAGATTGATCAAAATCCCTAAAAGCTAAATTATGACCTAGGGCTGGAGAGTTTCTATGTTCTTGGGGTAGGACTGTGAAGCTGTATTCCTGGCCTTGCCAGCTGCAAGTTGGTAAGTGATCATTACCAACAGGTATCAAGGAAAAATATACTTGCCAGATCCATAGATGCATACCAGGCACCATGGGATACATTATTTGCTCAAACAATGAAACTGCATTTCATGCAACAGCTGCAATTAGTCCCAGTGCATTTAGGATTCCCCGTTTAGTGGCCACAGTCCCCACTGTGGGGAAAAATGATCACAGAGCTCTTTAAGGATACTGGTCCACCTCACAAATCTATTTCTCACAGTTATAAAAGATGTGTCTTCTGGCTTCTCCCAGGGTGAGTAGTTAGTCTTAAATGACAAATCTGCTCTGCCATCCAAACTCCCTGTCTTTGAATCCTTTCCTCTATAAGAAACCAACTTAGGTCAGTATTTTCAAGTCACTCACTATGAACCACCTCATAGTCCATGTTTCAGCCAATCAACCAAGCAAACAGAGCTCTTTCTAACTCCCAGAGCCACAACATTAAATACAGAATCTCTGCTGAGCAGGCCTATATCCACACAATCAAGGAAGACCAGCATGTGCCATGTTTAGGAATGACTAGTGTTTTGGTGTAATCATAGCAATATTTGTTGTGAATAAGAAGAAGGCAGAAGATAGAAGTTACAGAGTAGCTGGATTCATATGTAAAGACTATGAAATCTTGGTACAAAATTTGTGAAGCTAATAAGGTAGCTATGCTAAAAATATCATCCACCAAGTTTCAAAAAGTCCTCAAGGTGACTTTGACTAAGTTTTTGGCCTTTAATCAGGACTTGTGAAATTGAATTAATACCTCCATTTCCTTCAGATGGTTTTTCATTAAGTCTTCCCTCACATCAGTTTGGTTCTTCTCCTTCCAATCTTTGTATTATCTCTCCTTATTTCTTTTGTCTTACCTTCTTTTTCATTTTTTGAAATAGCTATTTCTTAAAGAATTAAACATTTCTGTCTTTCTGATGCCTCACAGTTATAGCTAATGCTTGTGAAATGCATTTTCATGAGGTGCTTTTGGGACGGGGCAGTGGTTAAAAATCATTTGACTCAAAGCTCTTTCCCACTGTGTGCACTTCAATCCTGAGAATATAAATCCATTTTGTAATTACTCCAATATTCTCATTTTAGAAACTTTGCCTGACACACCATTCCATATGTTTATGATTCTCTGAATGAAAAAGTGTTCCCTGACAACCATTCAGATTTTTCCCTTTAATTTCCATTTATGCCTTATTGTCTTATAATGTTCAACTGAAAATATATGTTGCAATATTGTGTGACATTATCAGTATTACTTAAGATTTTATATACCCATATATCAGCCAAATATCAGATAAATCTCACTATTCTCCTTTCCGTACATCTTCCTTCCTGGAAGAGTACAGGTAATAGATTCAATTTCTCCTTCATGACAAGTTGACTTTAAGCATTTCTTACGAACTGAAGACAAGAATCAATTTGCATTTTGGTTTGAATTATTTTTAAAATGTGAACTGGAAATTGAATTTGGCTTAACGTTTGTGCAATTAAAGTGATAGTGCTAACTGCAATGCTTTTTAGAAGAAACTTATATCAGGGTTGATTTTA
The DNA here is from genome assembly GCA_006410875.1 of Neotragus pygmaeus. Taxonomy (NCBI): domain Eukaryota; kingdom Metazoa; phylum Chordata; class Mammalia; order Artiodactyla; family Bovidae; genus Neotragus; species Neotragus pygmaeus. The sequence continues at coordinate 1,408,650 of SJYV01004965.1, forward strand.
AGAATAGTGTAAAGCCAAGACACAAGACTAATTTGAAGGTCTTGCTAATAAATAACGTTGTTAGAGAAAAAGGGGGTATTCTGATGATTTGTAATCCTGCAATAATGGCTTCTAAATAGTTAAGATTAGTTTGAGAGATGAGCGCCTTTCCACCCTCTATGCCATATGCCAGCAGGGGACAAAAATCAATCTTGCGAGGGCTCTGATTACTTCTGCTCCAAGTTTCTTGTCAGCAGATTCAAAATGTGCAGGGCAATGAATCTTCCACAAGGTAGAGGCACTGCCCATCAGCTGGAAATCTTTTTTTCCCAACTTCTGGTAGAATATCTGCTTGTGATAAATTAGGAGGAGAGAGAAAAATAGAAGACTATTTGGTGCAACAATTTTAATCCTGTGTTATCAGTACAGAGAGAAAGTGACACTAGTTCCTGTAGCTTTGAAATGAAAAATGTACCCTTGGAGGGAAGTAGCCTGGAAGTTAAGGAACAAACAAAATAATGATCTTTGTCATTGTAAAATACCATGCTGCTTAGCATATGATCAAGGGAGAACTACACCAAACGTTGGTACCTGTTTTAATAAATACTCATTCTCAAACAAGAAGTCTAGACTTGGGTCCACCTTAGAAGCCACAAGGAAACAGAAATTGAAGTTTGATTATAAATAGCACAAGAATATGAACAATGAGAGGAAGATGGATAATGTGGTTGGCAGAACAATGGTTTCCAAAAATGTTGTCCACCTTCTATTCCTCACAAACTGGGAATGAGTTACCTTACCTGGCAAAAGCTACTTTGCAGATGTGATTGAGTTACACACCTTAAGCAGGAGAGAGTAGCCTAGGTTATCTGGGTGGGCCCAGTGTAATCAAAATGATCCTTAAAATGGAAAAGGGAAACCATAGAGGTCAGAGTGATGCAGTGTAAGAAAAACCGAACTTGCCTTTGCAAGCTTTGAGCATGGAAAGGGCCATGAACCAAAGAATGCAGGTGGCCTCTAGAAGCTGGAAGAAGCTGGGAAATGGATCCTATCAAAAGCCTACAGAAAAGAACAGCTCTCCTAGAACCTTGGTCATAGACCAGGAAGACTCACATGAGAGTCTCTGACCTACAAAACTGAGAGATAATATCAATAAATATTTGCTGTTTAACGCCCTTCAAATTATGGTACTTTGTTAGACTAGCCGTAAAAAACTAATAGAAACAAAGTATGAAAAGATAAAGTAAGAAATAAGTTTTAAAATTGGGTTTTACAGGGGCTTCCCTAGTGGCCCAGTGGTTAAGACTCCAACTTCCACTGCAGGGGGCACGGTGCAAACCCTGGTGGGGGAACCAAGAGTCTGCTTGCTGTGCAATGCAGCCAATTAAAAAAGAAAAATTAGATGAGAGCTTGTTTAGATTGGACAAACGCTATACACGTTGAGTTGAAACCAGATTCAAAGTATTATGTATGGTGTGATTAAGAAAACTACACGAAAAAATATTTTGAGATATAAATTTTTGTTATAATAATCTATTCTTAAATGTTAAGCTATTTTTAGATGTAAATTTTTTGTGAAATTTTCTGTTTGTGTCACTTCTAACTGTCTAGTAGCAGAAATAGAAAAATGTACGATTGTCTATCTATTTAAGCTCTCCTCTATACAATATTGTAAAATCCAACTTATTCTGAAGATGAAAAGAATCCTGTTTCTACTAAAACCAAAACGACCCAAAGGTATAGTGAATTGTGTGATTTTTTTTTTTTCCCCTGGGCTCTGGTCACAAACCTGACATCAGTCATCAGGCAGTACCCTAAAAGGCCTGCAGATGAATGGAGCTATAAAATGATACAATCATTCCAGAAAACAATTTGGCAAAATATATCAAGAAATCTTTAAAAATTTTGCCCTTTGAACCAGTAATGTCATTTCTTGGATTCTTAGGAATCTAAAGAAATAACAAGCAAAGATTATTACAAATAAGAATATTCACTAAAGGTTTATTTATATAGAAGAAAACTAGGAAACAATCTAAATGACCAATAAGAGGGGAACTGGGCAGTAATTTAAAATACTGTTTTCAAAGAACATTTAATTACATGGGAAAATGTGTTCAGTATGTTCCTAAATGAATAAAAGCAGGCTTCAAAAATTGAATACACAATATGATTCCAATTTAGAAAATAAAAAGAAAAAATTATGCCACATGTTAACAGCAGTTATCTCTGAGTAGTAGAACTGAGTTTTAGATTTTTTAACCATGTGCATATTTGTGTGTTTTGGGGGTTCAATTTATTCTACCATGGGCATATATTACTATTCAAATTAAGAAGACAGTTTTTGCCATTCAGAGTATCAGTACTGTGTGGAAGCAGCCCAGAGGCAGTTAGGCTATCCCCTAGAATTAAATTGGAATTGGGGTGTTGCCTATCTTGTCTGCCCATCTGCCTTGCCAGTTACTGAAATCTTTTTTTTTTTTTTTTTTTGTGGCCATGCAGCATGTGGGATCTTAGTTCTCCACCAGTGTTGGAACCCCTGCCCCCTGCAGTGGAAGCATGGAGTCTTAACCACTGGACTGCCAGGGAAGTCCCTGAAATTCGATTCTCCCAAAGTCTGGAATTAGTCTGTGTAGGAAAACTGATGAAGAACCATGGCCTTGTTCTAGGAGATGTGTCTTTCCTTCCAGACTGAATCTGTCATGTGACCCTGGCACTAACAGCATAAATGTACTCTGATGCTGGGGGAGATTGATGTGGCTCAGATGGTAAAGCATCCGCCTGCAATGTGGGAGACATGGGTTTGACCCCTGGGTGGGGAAGATCCCCTGGAGAAGGGAAAGGCTTCAGTATTCTGGCCTGGAGAATTCCATGGGCTGTATTGTCCATGGGATCGCAAAGAGTCGGACACGACTGAGCGACTTTCACTTTTCACTTTCACCCTGATGCTGGGGAAGATTGAAGGCAAAAGGAAAAGGGGGTGGCAGAGGATGAGATGGTTAGATAGCAACACCGACTCAATGGAAATGAATTTGATCGAACTGCAGGAGCTAGTGAAGGACAAAGGAACCTGGGTGCTGCAGCCCATGGGATCGCAAGGAGTCAGACATGACTTAGCTCCTGAACAACAATAGAGATCACAATGAGCACACACTTCTCAACAACGCACAGATTGGTCTTGAGCCTTGTACTTACTCCCAGGAATAGCTCCACAAAGCAAGAGAACATTGCTACAAGCGTTCCATCAAGAAAACAGGTACTTTTTTATTTTTCGAGGTCATAATCAGCTCATGACTAAAGAAGTCACAACTTAGTTAAAAGGGAGTTGAGCATATTTTCTATTTCTTTGCTACTTGTATATGTGTGGATTTGTGTGTATGTGTGTGTTTTAATGAATTGCTTATTCATATTCTTACCCATTTTTATATTGTGAAATCCATGCTTAGTTTTGTTTTATTGATTGTATAAGCTGTTTGCAAATAAATCAGTCCTTTTAAAAATAAGTAAATTAAATTAATTTGCCCTAGGTTCTGTCTCTCTTCTGTGGCCCATATGTGCCACCGACTCTATTACAAGCAGTGGGTGTGTGTATGTGTACATGCATGCTCCGTCGTGCCCAACTCTTTGCGACCCCGTGGACTGTAACCCTCCAGGCTCTTCTGTCCCTGGAATTCTCCAGGCAAGAATACTGGTATGTGTGCTGTGCTTAGCTGCTCAGTTGCATCTGAAGAATACTGGAGTGAGTTGCCATTTCCTTCTCTAAGGGATCTTCCTGACTCAGGGATAGAACCTGTTTCTCCTGCTTTGGTAGGCTGATTCTTTACCACATAGGATGCAAATTTATATGTTCAGTGTCAGCCCTTTTGAAAGGAAGGTGAAATTAAAAGGCTTGAGAAAATATTTTCTCCTTACTGGCACCCCTAAAAGGCAGGACCTGCCTCATTGCCATATACACCTCCCAGCATCTAGCACAAACCCTTGCACATAGGCAGTACTCAGTAAATATTTTTAATTAAAGGATTGATAAATGATACTTTTTCAAAAATTCCTTTTGGAGTTCATAATGACCACTTCAGATGAGCATGTGTGTGTCTGTAGAGGAGCCATCATTTCCCTTTTATTCTAATGTTCATGCAAGATGGGAAAAAAGTAATAATGTCTTCCTTTTCTGAGGTTTTACTGGGCCTCAGATAAAAGGGAAGAAATAATTCCATCTCATTCTAAGAAAACTGCAGAGTCTTTCAGTTCAAGAGATCAAAGCTGCATTAACTCTTCCAGTTACTGCCACTTGCCATTTACTATCATTTAGCACTCTGGAGAAGGTAATCTACTAAATAGTACCCAAGTGGCCTGGCAATTTATTAAGTGAGCAATTTATTCTTTTCTCACTACTAAGATCAAGCCATCACCATTCAAATTCTTCACATTCCTCAGAGATAACAAGGTGGGAAAATACCCTTGTCTTCAACATAGGGACACTAAGGTTTATTATTGAATCTGCTGAGAAGGGGAAATAGAAAAAAAGGATTTTCCACTGCTTACCTTAAGTTTCTAGTAAGTATTGTCCCTTTCTGACATTTGGAATTGAGTTATTTAAGCTTTTCAGAGTCCCAGGAAGATGCTGGAGCTTTCTCTCTTATCAAATCTATATAAAACAAGAGGTGCTTTTTGGTCTCCAATAAAAGTGCTAGTCTGTGGCACTCTGAGAAATAGAACATGGGTAGAGATGGATAAGAAAATGGACTAATTCAGTCATTAAAGGGACAAACAAGAAATATTATGTTATTAAGTCTCACAAGGCAAGGGGTAGTTGAAAATACTTAAAGATACTTATTCTTTGCTGACACTAAAACCAATCCATTCTTAGAGTTTATCCATGTCTCCTGTTGTTCACATTAGGAGTGATTCCCACCCCACACCACACACCCCTTTTCTGGTCAGACTGAGGTCATGTGGCCTCATAAAGTAGGACACTGCTCACTGTCAATTTGGAGAAGGAGCTGGCTTCCTCAGAACTGTGCCAGTAACAAGCTCTTGGACTTTGACCATGGTGTCAAGGCCTCCCAGCTGCTCTCCTGCTTCAGGAAAACACCAGTGGCAACAATAAACAAAACAACAAAAAAAGGGCAAGCTTCATAACATACATTGTCTCATTGATTATCATGAAAAATCCGACAAAGATTTTGCAGGATTTCTCCTACAAAAATAGGCATTCTCATCACTACAATGTACATGAATGAGACACAAGAATTAAATAATGTGCCCAAATCCACACAGTGAGGAAATGATGGAATCTGGTTTTAAACCGAGTCTGTAAAAATTCCAAAACACATCTTCTTCTACATGGGATAGGGCCTTTTGTTTTTGCTACACTGTGAGGATTCTTCTAGTGAAAAGTTGAACTAGTGCCCCAGGACTTAAAGTCCATTTCACTCTTCAGAAAAGTAGGAAAATGTAGTTTAGCAATTTCATGGACTATTGTTGCCCAGTCATAGGCCAGAATCCTCCAAAACTAAACAAATCTATATATTCATTATGATATTTCCAAATACTGACTTAGGCTCATAGCATAGGCAGCAAACTTGATATTTGCTGAATGCCAAAATTAGAAAATACATTATTATTTAACCTCTGTAAGTTCAGGGAACTATACTCGTAATCCAAAGAATTATTAGCACACAATCTACACTCAATGAATACCATGTTGAGTATACAAATTTTTAAAGAAAATACATAAAGCACAAAAAAATTATGAAGATGTTTACAGTCTATGATCATACCCGTTAAATAACTCGATTGCTGATATTTATAAAAAAAAAAAGACTTGATCCAAAAATTGTCACTAATATGCCAAAATTGTTAACTAGAGTTGAGCACATCAGGGTGACTTATAACCTGTATGATTCACCTCCCATCACCAGTAGAATAAAGCATACTAATTGTAGACCCAGGAAAATTGTGTCTATTAGCTGGGCCATGAAATACCCAGGTGACTGTGCAAAATAAACTTTCAGAGGAATGTAAGTGAAAATATTGATAGTAGTTAACATCCCTGGATGTTTTTTATTGTGAGTCATAATTATTGATTTTTCATCTCCTCTTTATTTCTAGATATTAACAACAACTTATGAGACTTTAATAATAAAAATTTTAATGTATAGCCTTCAAGGAAAAAATATAATTACAATTATATGGAAACACTTCTAATTAGTATCAGCTAAGACTTACTGTGTATATCCTCTGTGCCAGACACTGATTGTGTTTCATATTCAGTAACTTATTTAATGAATAACTCAATGAGGAGGATAGTCTTGTCCACATTTTACAAATGAGAAAGTCAAAGCATAGCATGATAGAATAACTTATGCAAGATCAAACACCATAATTCAAGAAGCCAGCAATGAAAAGTGGTCTCACTCCAGAGTTTTCACTCTTCACCATTGCATCATTTTACCACACAACAGATTTACAATATGTAGCAACTAATATAATATTGAGTACAATTAAAACTATGAAAAATTTACGAAAAAGTCAATGAATTAAGAAAAAACACTCCAATGAGAAATGGGAAAAGACATCAAAATATTAGTGGTGACTAATGGTGATTGCAGCGACGAAAGTAAAAGACACTTACTCCTTGGAAGGAAAGTTATGACCAACCTAGATAGCATATTCAAAAGCAGAGACATTACTTTGCCAACAAAGGTCCATCTAGTCAAAGCTATGGTTTTTCAGTGGTCATGTATGGATGTGAGGAGTTGAATTATAAAGAAAGCTGAGCACTGAAGAATTGATGCTTTTCAAGTATGGTGTTGGAGAAGACTCTTGAGAGTCCCTTGGACTGCAAGGAGATCCAACCAGTCCAGCCTAAAGGAGATCAGTCCTGGGTGTTCATTGGAAGGACTGATGCTGAAGCTGAAACTCCAATGCTTTGGCCACCTGATGTGAAGAGCTGACTCGTTAGAAAAGACCCTAATGCTGGGAAAGATTGAGGGCAGGAGAAGGGGATAACAGAGGATGAGATGGTTGGATGGCATCACCAACTCAATGGACATGGGTTTGGGTGGACTCTAAGAATTGGTGATGGACAGGGAGGCCTGGCATGCTGCAGTTCTTGGGGTCACAAAGAGTCGGACACGACTAAGCGACTGAAATGAACTGAACTGAACTGAATCTGTGATATAATCCGTTTATTTCTAGTTTTTTGTATTTTCCAATGTTTATTTAATAATAACATATCTTTCAAAGCTTTTATTCTTAGAAAGAAGTAATGGAATCAATAATTAAGAGCTATAATATGGCAGGGCTTTAGATTACACTCTCAAGTAAACTTGCAAATACTAGAGACAAATCTGGGGAAACACTTCCAATTTAAATTCCAGAAGTCCATCATGCCCTTCAGAAAGCAACCTAGACTATAAACCTCTTGAAGTTGGGATCAAATCTCTTACTCACTTTTATTGGTCTCTGTCTTAATGATTACTTGTTTTTGTTGTTGTGTTAGTCTCACTCGTGTCTGACTCTTTGAGACCCCATGGACCCTACAGGTTTCTCTGTCCATGGGATTCTCCAGGCAAGAATACTGGAGTGGGTTGCCACTTCCTTCTCTAGGGGATCTTTCTGATCCAGGGACTGAACCTGGGTCTTCTACATTGCAGGCAGATTCTTTACCATCTGAGCCACCAGGGAAGCCCTAATGCTTACCTCAAAGCCATAAATCATATGGCCATCCTATTGTAAAAATTGAAATGATATTATGTGTTTTTCCTTGGGGGTTAGATCTAAGAAGTGGATGAGAAAAGGGAAGAGGTAACCTAGCAAACTCAAACAGGTGCCCAGAGAAGAAACAAGCTATCATAGGTCTCTGAGTTAACGACTTATTTTTCTGGATCTGAGATAGTAAATGGTGGAGAACCATATTCTTACAGAAAACACAACTATTTAAAAATTTGATATATGTCTTTTGACAATGGAATTAATTGCAGAATGGAATCTAAATACAGAAGGGGACTTTCTTTCCCAACCCCTTCCCTTTGCTAATGGAAAATAGATCCATTCATACTTTCAGCATGTATTAAGTGCCATTCTTTGGAGAGCACCATTCTGAGCACAGTGAAGGAAACAGAAAGGATTAAGACACGGTCCAGATGATAATCTACAATTCAAGGAAAAGTGAAGAGGATGCTCTTAGTTCAGATTGGGGGTATGGGGAAAAAGGTTACCAAGTGGAAGAGATTTCCATAGGCAAGGGAGTCCTGGAGGAGGAACTGAACAGAACCATGCAAGTGCAAAGTATTTTGTCTGTTGGAGAGAGCCAGTCATTCAAAGAATCAGAATTCCAGGGTACACGGAGTGATAAAGCGGTAGACTGAACTGGAAAGGAGATTGCAACTTGTCTTGAATATCATGCTGAGTCTGTGCAAACCCCTGTAAACCACATTACCATCCCCATTAAAATGGGGAGGATAAAAATGAGTTAACAATTTTGTTGTTGTTCAGTCGCTAAGTCATATCTGACTCTTTGTCACCCCATGGACTGTGGCATGACAGGCTTCCCTGTCCTTAACTATTTCCCAGAGTTTGCTCATACTCATGTTCATTGAGTGAGTAATGCCATCCATCTCATCCTCTGTCGTCCCCTTCTCATCCTGCCCTCAGTCCTTCCCAGCATCAGGCTCTTTTCCAAATGATTCAGCTCTTCACATCAGATGGCCAAAGTATTTCAGCTTCAAATCAGTCCTTCCAGTGAATATTCGGGATTGATTTCCTTTAGGATTGACTGGTTGGATCTCCCTGCTAGTTTTCTCCAGCACCACAATTCAAAAGAATAAATTCTTTGGTGCTCAGCTTTCTTTATGGTCCAACTCTCATATCCATACCTGACTACTGCAAAAACCTTATCTTTGACTATATGGAGCTTTTTTGGCAAAGTAATGTCTCTGCTTTTTAATATACTGTCTAGGTTTGTCATAGCTTTTATTTCAAGGAGCAAGCATCTTTTAATTTTATGGCTGCAGTCACCATCCACAATGATTTTGGAGCCCAAGAAAATCTGTCACTTTCAATTTTCCTCTTGTATTTGTCATGAAGTGGTGGGACCAGATGCCCTGATCTTAGTTTTCTGCCTGTTGCGTTTTCACTCTCTTCTTTCACCCTCATCAAGAGGCTCTTTAGTTCCTCTTCACTTTCTGCCATTAGAGTGATATCATCTGCATATCTGAGGTTGTTGATATTTCTCCTTGGAATCTTGATTCCAGCTTCTGATTCATCTAACCCAACATTTCACATGATGTATACTGCATATAAGTTAAATAAGCTAGGTGACAGTATACATCCTTGATGTATTCCTTTCCTAATTTTAAATACATACTACTTTCACTGATCACTTCTTCTCAATTGTCTTTGCTGACCTCCCTTGTTCTGCCAAATTTCTCATGATAGAGTTTCAGAGTTCTATCCTTGGTTCTGTCATCCTTAACTACAATCTCTCAGATGATCCCATCCAGTTTCAAATACTACTGATGTGCTCAATCATGTCTGACTCTTTGTGACTCCATAGTCTATAGCCCTCCAGGCTCCTCTGTCCATGGAATTCTCCAGGCAAGAATACTGGAGTGGGTTGCCATTCCCTTCTCCAGGGTATCTTTCCAACCCACGGATTGAACCCAAGTCTCCTACATTGCAGGCAGATTCTTTACCATCTGAGCTGCAAGGAAAGCCCATCTATGTACTAATGGAATGCAAATGATGGCACACGTCAAGAACTCCCCTGAGCTTCAAAGTCCTCAATCCAACTGCTTACTTCACCACTCACTTGGCTTTCCAATAGGCATCTCAAACATCACAGAGGGCAAATAGAGCTATTCTTTTTTCCCATATGTATGCTTTCTACTCTCCCAAGTCTCTTCTATCACAGTAAGTGCATTACCATCTATCCATCTCTTCAGGCTCAAAGCTGGAAAGTCAGTCTCGAATTCTTTCTCACCATGACCAAGCTTATACCCAATCCATCAGTAAGCCCTACAGTCCTACATCTAAACTGCATCTCAGATTTTACTGATTTTCAACATGTCCATAATTACAACTGGTCCCAACTACCTTGCATAGACTGCTGAAATGATCTGTTATTTTGTGCCTCTGCCACCACTCTTAATTCTGTATGGTCCAGCCTCCATAAAGCAGGGAGTGAACTATACAAAGCATAACTCATGTCATATTACTCAGCTCCAACCATATATATATATATATATATATATATATATCTCTCCCTTATGACAGAAAGCCAAGAACTAAAGAGGACAGTAAAAAAAAAGTTGGCTTAAAACTCAGCATTCAGAAAACTAAGATCATGGCATCCAGTCCCATCACTTCATGGCAAATAGATGGGTAAACAATGGAAACAGTGACAGACTTTATTTTGGCGGGGGTGGGGGGCTCCAAATTCACTGCAGGTGGTGACTGCAGCCATGAAATTAAAAGATGCTTCTTGGAATAAAAGCTATGACAAACCTAGACAGCATATAAAAAAGCAGAGACATTACTTGGCGAACAAAGGTCCACCTAGTCAAGGCTATGGTTTTTCCAGTAGTCATGTATGGATGTGAGAGTAGGACCATAAAGAAAGAAAATGCCGAAGAATTGATGTTTTAGAACTGTGTTATTGGAAAAAACTCTTGAGAGTCCCTTGGCCAGCAAGGAGATCCAACCTGTCAATCCTAAAGGAAATCAGTCCTGAATATTCATTGGAAGGACTGATGCTGAAGCTAAAACTCCAGTACTTTGGCCATCTAATGAGAAGAACTGACTCATTGGTAAAGACCCTGATGCTGGGAAAGATTGAAGGCAGGAGGAGAAAGGGACAACAGAGGATGAAATGGTTGGATGCCATCACTGACTTGATGGACATGAGTTTGAGCAAGGTCTGAGAGTTATTGATGGACAGGAAAGCCTGGCATGCTACAGTCCATGGGATGGCAAAGAGTCAGACATGACTAAGTGACTGAACTGAGCTAAACATATATGGATGTGAGAGTTGGGCCATAAAGAAAGCTCAGCAACAACGAATTGATGCTTTTAAACTGTGGTGTTGGGAGAAGACTCTAGAGAGTCCCTTGGACTGCAAGGAGATCCAACCAGTCCATCCTAAAGGAAATAAGTTCAGTTCAGTCACACAGTCAGGTCTAACTCTTTGCAACACCATGAACTGCAAAATTCCAGGCCTGCCTCTCTATTACCAACTCCCGGGGTCTACCCAAACCCATGTCCATTGAGTCAGTGATGCCATCCAACCATCTCATCCTCTGTTGTCCCCTTCTCCTCCTGCCTTCAATCTTTCCCAGCGTCAGGGTCTTTTCAAATGAGTCAGCTCTTTGCATCAGATGGCCAAAATATTAGAGCTTCAGCCTCAACATCAGTCTTTCCAATGAACACCCAGGACTGATCTCCTTTAGGATGGACTGGTTGAATCTCCTTGCTGGCCAAGGGACTCTCAAGAGTCTTCTCCAACACCATGGTTCAAAAGCATCAATTCTTCAGCACTTAGCTTTCTTTATACTCCAAATCTCACATCCATAAATGACCACTGGAAAACCATAGCCTTGACTAGATGGACTTTTCTTGGCAAAGTAATGTCTCTGCTTTTTTATATGCTGTCTAGGTTGGTCATAACTTTCCTTCCAAGGAGTAAGTATATTTTAATTTCATGGCTGCAGTCACCATCTGCAGTGATTTTGGAGCCCAGAAGAATAAAGTCAGCCACTGTTTCCACTGTTTCCCCATCTATTTGCCAAGAAATGATGGGACAGGATGTCATAATCTTAGTTTTCTGAATGTTGAGCTTTAAACCAACTTTTTCATTCTCATCTTTCACTTTCATCAAGAGGCTCTTTAGTTCTTCTTCACTTTCTGCCAAAATGTTGGTGTCATCTGCCTATCTGAGGTTATTGATATTTCTCCCGGCAATCTTGATGCCAGCTTGTGCTTCCTCCAGCCCAGTATTTCTCATGATGTACTCTGCATATAAGTTAAATAAGCAGGGTGACAATATACAGCCTTGACATACTCCTTTTCTTATTTGGAACCAATCTGTTGTTCCATGTCCAGTTCTACCTGTTGCTTCCTGACCTGCATACAGCTTTCTCAAGAGGCTGGTCAGGTGGTCTGGTAGTCCCATCTCTTGAAGAATTTTCCACAGTTTACTGTGATCCATGCAGTCAAAGGCTTTGGCGTGGTCAATAAAGCAGAAATAGATGTTTT
>SJYV01004965.1:1421154-1459993 GCA_006410875.1 Neotragus pygmaeus
AGCATCATTCCCTCCAAAGAAATCCCAGGGCTGATCTCCTTCAGAATGGACTGGTTGGATCTCCTTGCAGGCGAAGGGACTCTCAAGAGTCTTCTCCAACACCACAGTTCAAAAGCATCAATTCTTCAGCGCTCAGCCTTCTTCACAGTCCAACTCTCACATCCATACATGACCACAGGAAAAACCATAGCCTTGACTAGACGGACTTTAGTCAGCAAAGTAATGTCTCTGCTTTTGAAACAGTGTCAGACTTTATTTTGGGGGGCTCCAAAATCACTGCAGATGATGATTGCAGCCATGAAATTAAAAGACGCTTACTCCTTGGAAGAAAAGAATATTTAGAATGTGCTTAAATATCCAGCTATATCTGGTTAAATAGTTTTTAGTACATATGCTCGTGTAACTGAATGCTATGTAATTTTTAAGAGTTATGTATACAAGTAAATTTTTACTGGAGTATGACATGTTTTAATAAATGTTCATTACTGAAGCAAGATGAAAGTTTTAAATTCTATACACAATTTGATCATCAATCTATGTATTAACATGGAAGCAAAGTTATAAATAAAAGAGGTTGAAAAAAAAAAAACTCACCAAAATAGCTAAGGATGTAGCTGGAGGACAAACTTACTGAGTTTTTCCTCTTTCTGTTTTTGTTTCCCCTAATGAGTATATATCACTATTAATTCTAAAAATCTTACTTTCATTTAAAAAGAAATCCTATCAGATGATTCAAAATCATAATTTCTAAGTATTTGAGTATTCTGGATTGTAACTTCTTGTCATCCTTCTGTCTTGGGGAATTTTATAACTAGACTATCCTGAATTATTGTATTAGTGATTTCAGATAAAGATTTTCATTATCAAAAACACAGTGGAAAAAAATTTTTAAAAAGCCTTAGGACCCGGTGATCTAAATATTGTGTTTGTAATTTATTTACAATTGCAAAGTTTTTTTTAGTTTGCAAAAATTCATCAAGTTCTATGCTTGTGATATGTGCAATTTTCTGCATGTGTGTGTGTATAATATACTTCAATAANACAGTGGAAAAAAATTTTTAAAAAGCCTTAGGACCCGGTGATCTAAATATTGTGTTTGTAATTTATTTACAATTGCAAAGTTTTTTTTAGTTTGCAAAAATTCATCAAGTTCTATGCTTGTGATATGTGCAATTTTCTGCATGTGTGTGTGTATAATATACTTCAATAAAAAGTTTTAAGCACATAAAATTTTAATTAAAAAATTTTGGGAGGGGCCAAACCACGTGGCTTGCAGGGTTTTAGCTTCTCGACCAGGGATTGAACCCAGGCTGTGATCATGAAAGCACAGTGTCCCAGTCACTGTACTGCCAGGCAATCCCAATTCAAAAAAATAGTAATGAGCATGGAAACAGAGAGATCCGTGCTCGCTCTAGTCACTAACCTTCTTTAGAGAATGATGTTGACCCTTATTTAAATTTTCCTTTTGGGGCTTAAGTTATCTTGAGTGCATTTTTTTCAGCCTAGCGGATCAGCCATTGATGTCCAAGCCCCTTCTCCTGAAAGGGCAGCCCTCCACAAGGACGGAGGTGTAGGACCTCAAACGCCCCTCTTCCCTTCCTCTGTCATGGCCAACTTTAAAAACAAATAGATCTATTCTCTGCAAAAAGTTTACTAATCTTCAGGTTGTCAACCCTAGTGTTCCATGAAGGTCTAACCTCAACATTTGTTAATTTCCACTAAATCCTGAGTTCTTTGAGGAAAGATAAGCTGAACCTCTAAAGCACTAGTGACTTCTTATGTAATGTCTCTCCAAAATAGAGGGTCCAACACTTAACAGACACTAGAGTCTCAACTCGCCCACCTAATCCTCTGCCTCCACAGAGGGGAAGCAGCATCTCATCCGCCCAGGATGTGAGAGCGTTAGGACCCAGTTCAGCTCAGTCACTCAGTCGTGCCCGACTCTTTGCGACCCCATGAATCGCAGCACGCCAGGCCTCTCTGTCCATCACCAACTCCCGGACTTCACTCAGACTCACGTCCATCGAGTCCGTGATGCCATCCAACCATCTCATCCTCTGTCATCCCCTTCTCCTCCTGCCCCNAGGAGGAGAAGGGGATGACAGAGGATGAGATGGCTGGATGGCATCACTGACTCGATGGACGTGAGTCTGAGTGTACTCCGGGAGTTGGTGATGGACAGGGAGGCCTGGCGTGCTGCATTTCATGGGGTCGCAAAGAGTCGGACACGACTGAGCAACTGAACTGAACTGAACTGCATTTCAGACTCTTTTGTTGACTATGATGGCTACTCCATTTCTTCTAAGGGATTCCTGCCCACAGTAGTAGATATAATGGTCATCTGAGTTAAATTCATCCATTCCAGTCCATCTTAGTTCACTGATTCCTAGAATGTCGATGTTCACTCTTACCATCTCCTGTTTGACCACTTCCAATTTGCCTTGATTCATGGACCTAACATTCCAGGTTCCTATGCAATATTGCTCTTTACAGTATTGGACCTTGCTTCTATTACCAGTCACATCCACAACTGCGTGTTGTTTTTGCTTTGACTCCATCCCTTCATTCTTTATGGAGTTATTTCTCCACTGATCTCCAGAAGCATATTGGGCACCTACTGACCTGGAGAGTTCATCTTTCAGTGTCCTATCTTTTTGCCTTTTCATAGTGTTCATGGGGTTCTCAAGGCAAGAATACTGAAGTGGTTTGCCATTCCCTTCTCCAATGGACCACATTCTGTCAGACCTGAATATTCATTGGAAGGACTGATCCTGAAACTCAATACTTTGACCACCTGATGTGAAGAACTGACTTATTGGAAAAGACCCTGATGGGAAAGATTGAAGGCAGGAGGAGAAAAGGATGGCAGAGTATGAGATGGTTGGATGGCATCACCAACTCGATGGACACGAGTTTGAGCAAGCTCCGAGAGTTGGTGATGAACAGGGAAGCCTGGTGTGGTGTAGTCATGACTGCGCTACTGAACTGAACTGAACTGACCCCATCACTACCTGCTTTCTTCTACTTAAATCCGTCCTTTGCTTTCCCACTGGGGCTTCCTAGGTGGCTCAGTAGTAGAGTCCACCTGCCATGCAAGAGACATTATTTCGATCCCTGGATTGGGGAAATCCCCTGGAAAAGAAAATTGCAACCCACTCCCGTATTCTTGCCTGGGCATGTCTTCTCATTATACTTAAATAAAATCAAAACTACTCACTATGGCTTATGGGACTATTCATGATCTGGTCCCTGTCTGCCTCAATGTTATTTCCTCCCTGTCTTCCCATAGATTGGTGATAGCATATATGCATGCTAAGTTGCTTCATTTGTGTCCAACTCTTCACGATACCATGGACTGTAGCCTGCTAGTCTCCTCTCTCTATGGGATTTTCCAGGCAAGAACACTGAAGTGGGTTGCCATGCCCTTCTCCAAGGGATCTTCTTGACCCAGGGACTGAACCTGCATCCGTTACATCTCCTGCATTGCAAGGCATGTTCTTTACCACTAGTACCACATAGGAAGCCCCTTTAGTGCTAGAGTGCCACAAACTATAATCTTTATAGATACTGATATCTACTCATACCTATCTCAGTGTCCTTATCTTTGCTCTTTCCTTTTCCTAGGAAATTCCATCAAATCCTTACAAGGCTGCTTCCTTATTGTTATTAGGAGTTAACTTAGATGTCACTTCCTCAGAGGAGTTAAAGTTGTTCGTACACACATACATACTCATCTAGAGATAGGGCTTGTTTTATCTTCCTTATAGTGCCTGTCAGGGTTTGAAATTATCTTCATTGTTTATATTTACTGTCTTTCTCCCAGGCTAGAATATAAGTTTCTCGGAATCAGGAATGTTTTCTTAGGCATTGTTGTGTCTCCAGGCCCTAGAATAACTCCTAGCATCTAGATGTCATAAAATGACAATTTTTGACTGATACCAGTGGAAAAAATGTGTGTCTACTTAAAAAAAAAATAGTCTATTTCAGTAAGCTTATAAGATTAAAAACTATGATGATAGCGCATGGTTAACCAAGAGAAATCTGGAACAGAGATGGTTAAAGAAAAAAGATGACTGATTATGATCATTGTAGATAATTAGTCTTGTTTGAATGTGGTCCTAAAGAGGAAATATACTTTAGAGATACAATAAACCAAATAAAACAACATGCCTTGCTATTGACCTTAACATCTTACAGAAGACTGGTGGCTAAAGAAACATGTGGGCTAGAACATGGAGCATTTGAGAAATTCTATAGGTTAAAAAAGATTATTAGTAAAAAACTTATTCCAGTGATAATTAGAAAAAATTATAAGCATGCAAGTATCAGTCATTTTTTGAATATAGTCATATGAAAGAAATTATAATTTTGAGACATTTATAGGAATGTTACTTAGCTTGAAGTCATTCTCCAGTTTACTGTTCATATGTCTTAAATCTCCAACTCTCTCCTTCTTAAAATATAAGCAATGTGGAAGTCCTATGGGAGTCCCTGAAAAGGAGAAAGTTGACTTTAATATTTGAACTGCAAAGCATGATCAATTAGCTTATTAATAATCAGATAATTGAGCAGGGGGTTCCTGAATAAAATGAAAAGTAGAAATAACCAGCAGGACAATTTTAAGAACCATCTCTCAGCTTTATAAACTAATCCTCCTCTAATGGCCCTTTTTAATGTAATTTATAGTTTCATCATTACCCTTTTTGTATTAGTAATTATTTCTAAAATACCAAAGAACCATCTTTTTTTCAAGGTCCTTCCCTCAGTCTGATTTACAACCCAGCTCAAGTTGGACTCTGTCTTTCTGAGGTTTGACATTTCAAAATATTTATTGCTCTTTTACGTTAATGCCTTTCTCATGAATCTGAAGGTGACCGTTATTTCTTTCATCATGTTGTAATTAAATGGATCAACTATTGCTTTATTATTTCCACTATTAGTCTGCACAGCACATTAAAACTTTCAGATTAGAAAGTGATATCGAGCAGTGTGTGAACTATAACAAACAAATATTTCCGAAAATATAGAGTTCTCTTGATGCATCGCTAAAGGAGCTGTTCCAAGCCAAAGCACAAAATCTTTAATATTTTATTGATCAGATCTAAACCTTCTGCCCAAAGTGGCAATTAAATTTCAATTAAACTGACTGAAAGCATCATATTAAATTTCAGCACTTTACGAGCTATCAGATAATGCTGCAGGACAAATCTTTAGTATGATCACACTCTTTTCAAATTATATTATCCTGTTCATTCACAATAAAAGTGACAGTTTTAGGTATACTTTCAATATTTCTTGAATATAAACCCTCTAATGAACACATTTTATTGCCTTTAAATCAATTATTATTGGATATTTTAATAAAGTGAATTGAGCACTTTGTTTTACACACTGCTTAGAAGTTATTATATTTTGCAGTCTGCACAGCAAAGAACTGAATCAGAGAGAGAGAAATGGCCAAATATCTGACAGTATAGGAGAAATGGAATCAGCTACTTATAAGGAGGTGGGCTTCCTGTCTCAGTCTATAATATTTAATGATACATGCTAATTAGCATCTGATTAATGCTTTTTTTTTCTTTTTTGAAATTTAGGCCTAAGTTCTAGAAATAGCACTTATCACAAAAGGAAGATTTGAAAATTACAAAACCATGCATGAATATAATCTTTTGTGTATTTTATTTGGGAAATTAGGGCCTTAAGGGTTTGTTTTTTTTTTTTAATTTTCTGCCCCCCTTGCCCTTTGAATCTGTGATTTATAACACTATATCTGAGTATTTCAGAACAAAGTTCATATTAAACGTTGACCAAGACTGTGCCCATCTGAATAATAGAAATGGAATCCTGAGGCATTTTGATCTTCGTTTTGGCCACCCATGTGAAAAAGGCAGACTCCAGACCCTAGCATGCAGTTGAAATGGTCGATATTGATTGCCAAGATGGTGAAAATGACTGCTGTTTTGACTGTGCTGTCCAGATCACTTATCACATACTTGAGATATCACACCATATTCACTTCATGCAAAGTTCAATGTATTGATCCCCTTTCATGCACATATGTACATCATTAACACACTAACTAGACAAACAGCACAGAATCACATTTGGAAAGACAATAGGCAAGAGAATTCCATCTACTTTGAAAAAACCAGCCACATATAAGGATTTTGTTCTGCTTTGTGAATAGGGAGATGCCTTTGTTGCTGAAGTTGAAAGGATGCTATAAAAACCTCAGTATAATTCACTGGAATAGATTAAATTAAAAATTAGATGAAAATCCTGATTTCTTATTGAAATGATTCAATTAGATTATGGACCTTGAATTTGAGTCTCAAGGCAACAGGGGAATTTTAACAAGTCATTAAAACTATCCTTCTGTGCAGAGCTGGATAAGGGACCAACAGTAAGCTGTTCATGGACCTGAAATCAAATCTATAAGGGATGAAAGAGCATCATTTCAATCAATGGGGCAGTAAATTCTGACTTCCATATGCAGCCCATATAGGATGTAAACTACAAATTGGCCAACTCCTGCTGAAATAGAGAACCTCCAAGTTACAGTTGTGAGACTGTTCCTTACTAGCACTGTTCTTTCTGCGGAGCATGGGTCCCATCAGCGGCAGTGAGGCAGACATAGTCAACTGTTCACTGCTTACTCGGAATCAGTGAAATAGGATCTGTTTCCCAACAACAACAGCAAAAATTTAAAAATAAAAAGGTAATACAAGCAATTTGTACAGTAGGAAGTGTGTTACCTAGCTTATTTCAGAATATCAGCTATGCTTCAGGAATCAAAGGGAAGATACCAGTCTTTGTACAATTTTTATGAAGACAAAAGCCAGTTTCTCCTTCACTCATATTTGGAAAGGACCAAAAATAATGCTGTCCAAAGCAAGGCCCTTCCCTGTATCACTCTTCACAGGCCACAGACTTAGTGGGGACTATTAAAAGCACATTCTAATCTTGAATAACCCTCACTACCAGCAAATCCCTGAATACATAATTACAGCTTCAGCCTATTTATTTGGGTTCTGTTTTTAGTTGAGCAGAGATAGTTAACATCAGACAATCCTGAAAATGTTCACAATGCTACCTGCTATCTAATCGACTTGATGTTTTACACATCTGCAAAGTAGTGATATGTGTGTGTGGTAGAGGTGGGCAGGTGACCTCTTTGGAAATTAAAAAAAAAAAAAGGCATAGCAGAAAATATACTTCTCAGTAAGAGTTAAACCCTTCAAAGTTGAAAACCTGGGAGCCTGTCCACCTGGACTTCCTCAGGTAAACAGCTGACCAAGTAGAGGGAAGCCAGGGTTACCTCCCTAAGCACTCTGCTGTCCTCTGGGATTCACTTTCTTTCCCAGATGTCTTCAGAGTGTTCAGGCTGAGCCACTGATGTGAGGAACACACTAGAAATTCTACTTACATGTATTTTTAGATAAAAATAAGAAGGAAATTAATCTTTATTAAAATTTAATATTCAGTTTAAGACTGACAACCTCATTCAGACACATGTCATACATAGCACAAGAGGGAGTCTGAAAGTGGCAATGTCACAAGGGCAGGGAGGGGCCTCCTGACTTGGCCTTGTTTCAGCCCATCGGGCATAACTGCTTACTTTCACCCAGTTAGGTCTCCATGTTATCTTGTTTTAACTAAACTAACCTTCCCAAGATGACCTTATGGCTCTAGAAGATTCCTACAGAAAACTTGCAGCAATGCAAACACATGTAATCCTTCTCTTATTCCTAATCATGTGTTTCATCATTCATATTACAGGTTAAAAAAATAATACTGACCTAAATTGATCTAGCAAAAAACTCAGGCCAAAAAAATATTTTACTATCAAAAAGACTATTTGAAATATATATTTACATCTACAATTTTAAAGTAACGACCATATACCATATCTGTGTAATATGTTGTATATGAATTGGGTATGTATGTGTGTGTGTCCAGATGTGTCTTCCCTTTGTAACGCCAAAGTCTGTCCTTACTAGTGCCTAGAGGAGGACCATATTCTAAGATTCCACCTTATCTATGATCTTCTCATGAAGAAGATGTTTAAGAGAGTAGATGTGACTGTAAGGGAAATAGACCTTCCTATTTAAGAAAGTCTGATCACATTCCCCCCTGTTGGAATGATGTAGTTCTGAACTCTTCCCAGTTGCACCCATTACCTAATTGCTCAGACCTGGGGGGTAGCAAAATGAAATGACAAAATAAAAATGTTTAGTGCATATATACTTGGACTGACTCGTGTAGTAATCAGGCTACAGGCTACATTCTTTCCACAGAATACTCTTGGGTTTTTTTCATCATTTGTTTTAAAAGTGCAACACTAACTTTTGATGGATAGTTAGAGGAAAGCCCTCACTTTGACCAAGAAAAAAATCAAATCAATGAATATAAATATAGAAAGACATGCTGTTTGTTTATAAGGACACACTTTTGGCATTGAAGCAGACAGTCCACAATCTGAGTGGTGTGTTTTGTTGATAGAATGCATGGTATTTGAAAGAGCAATTTTTTTCCATGATTCAGTATGTTTGGTTTACTCTTAGCTATAAACACTTTTTTCATACAAATCTGCCTTTCCTTCTAAAACATACATATGTAAGCAATCTTGACGAACTGATCAAGCCAAGCTGCTAATAAATTTATTTGATAGCTATTCTTTGCATATCCTGCAACTCCTAAATATATAAATTCCAAAAAGTAGCAAAAGACTAATTTTTATTGCATTTTAATGGAGTGATTTGGCAACTTTTTATGCTGCATTTTATTTAACTACAGTGAAGGCCTCTTTTGAAAAGACTTCATATAAGATATATAAGTAGATAGGGAAAGGAAGGAGACAGAGAAGATGGGAGGAAGACGGGCTTGCTGTGCTCAGAAGGTGCTTTGCATTTCATGGAGTCCTTACAATTCATTCCCAAGTGCAGTAGCTCTGTTGTGTGAGCAAATCTCCTTGCCTAGACCATAATAATTGAACTTTTACATATTTCTCAAGTACATCGAAACTGCTGCTAAATCAGAAAGGGTGAACTGAAGCCTGCTCCTCTATACCACACTTACTCATCTCCAGTGCTATGCTGAATTTATTTTTGACACTAAGAAAAGAACCATGAATTTTTGTCAACTGCAGCATGGGAATTTACATTTGTTCTATAAAATGCACTGAAAGGACCAGCCTGCTCTTTGAGAATGGGAAATGTAATCTATCCAACTCTCAATAAACTTGAGAATATATATCTGGTTAAACCCATCTAAAATGAGATGCAGTCCTGGCAATATGGTGGGCTCAGAAAGGCTGGCAATAAAAGTAGATATACAGTATCTGACATCAGATTGTTTCAAGCTTAATTTCAGTAAAGTAATAATGTCAGGAAAAGAAACGCTCTGTGATGCACAGATTGATACCATTAGATAGAAACTGTGCAATGCCTTATGAACGTGACCATTTTTGACTTGATACTGTGAGTAAAGAATAAAGCAATATTCAGTGTGCCAGCTCCAGATCTGCAGTTAAAGTTGACCAGGAGAGTGGTCAGGAAAAGGGATAAAAGACAGCAAATAGGCACTTCTGTAAATAAAACCAAATAGGATGATATTACTCTAAAATATGTTCTGTATAAATGCCCTTCACAATTTGCCTTGGGTAGCAAGTAATTGCCCGCATTCGATCAGAAGGAGCCTTCAAACACAGAATATTAAACAAAGAATGCATATGCGCGTTAGTCACACATAACAAATGCAGCTTGGTGGTACTTCCAGTCTCAGCCGCAGAGATGCATGAAATAATTGGTGAAAGGCAATGGACAGCATGAGAAACCCAAGCAATGAAGTCCAGTTCCAGTTATTTTTCCCTTAAATTGCTTTTTCTAGTCAATAAATAATCACACAATCACATCTTACTTCCAGGAGAACATACAGGGTTCCCATCCTTCATGGGTTTCATCTGTGGGCTCACACCTCTATTCAGGATTCCAAGTGTCGGGTCTGCCTTTGGTTTTTATCTTAACAAATGTCAAGTGCATTTTGTCTTCAAAAACAATGGTGTTTCTGGTTTCACTTGTCCTATATAAAAGATCACTTCCTGCTCTCCCTTCTTTCATAGAAGATATTATATCAAGTTCAGGTACTGATCAAGTCTGTGAGAAGTTGAAGTGGTACACATCTGTAAAGGTTAAAAAAAAAAAGAGAGAGAAATTCACACTCCCCCCTCCCATAAACATACACACACACATTTTCTACCCCAAAATGGCTAGATGCCTTAACAAAGAGCTTACTTAGGCATACACTCTTAAAAATAAGGACACAGGTAAATAATCCATACAGAATTATCATTTATAATTTTGGAAAATATTATGGCAAGCTCAAATCAGTAGGTGATGCCACAATTTTTAAAAAAGTATTTCTAAATCCATTTTGTTAGCATATTAAGTAACTCCTGATCATGCTGTGAAATGAATAAAGAGAGAAATTAAAATTTTTCTTCCACCCCCAAAATCGTGAAAAGATTACTGACAAATCATTATTGTTGCTAAAATAGTTTCATCCTTAAGCTATTTTGGGGGAAACATTATGCTTTCCTTTATTTGTATACCATGAGTCTGTCCTCTGTCATTCCTTTTCTCTTTAATCTTGTTTGAGTGTACAGCTCACTCGTTCTTATTTTATTGACTCAATCACAGGCACACTGTCACTTTTTATAAAATGGTCACTGCAGAATCACATCAAGCAAATTTTTGATTCTGCAGTCAGTAATTTAGTGCCTTTATGGAATTGCAATTTCAGGGCTCACTGCTTGTTTTTCTAAAATGTACTTTAGGAATTAGTTACTCCAGCCACAAATCAGTTGAATTTATGCACAGTTGTAATACAGTTTATGGCCTCATGGTACATTGCTTCAAAAACAGCAGATGTGAAATTATGATAAATATAATGAGTGTTTTTTTGCCTGATCTAGTGGAGTAGAGAAGGATCTGGAGCGTGTTTACCTATCCCATACAGTACATTTAATGTCTTAGTCAGGAGCCCTGACAATGGCTGATTAATGTCCTCATCTCCTTTATTAAAGATAAGAGTAGCACTGCAGTCAGGAGATAGAAAGCACACCATAAATCTTCGTAAAATGAGCAGTCAAATAATCACTCATCAGAAATAAAATCTACATACATTAACACTAACACTCAGCCTTCCGCGCACACTCCCATAAAAAGCAAGAAGAGATTGCGGTCCCCAAGTTTTAATTTGAACTAGTTCTTTAAGTTGAATATTACCAACCCTGTAACCTGGATGCAAAAGCTGGCATTTAAAAGCACATGTGAAAGGAGCAGATGCCTCATCATTACATTAAGAGCATGAAGCAGGCAACAATTAAGCGATTCACTGGAAAGACATAATGCTGATCTATGCTAGCAATTAATCACAGAATACATTAGACAATGATGGGTGACCTACAAATTTTTGACAAAATAATTTTTCATCATGTTGGCGATTTCTTAGCCTAATATGCCTGCAAGGCACAGAGTCAAAACCTGTCATTTATTCCATCGCTCCTTGACAGGCGGCAACCTGTCTTCCAGACAAAATGAACATTATCTGTGCTCACTAGACATTTAGTGCAGGGCTTAGCTTATGACTAATGATAATCGGCAGACAGAAATGTTAGAGTCTGAAATAATGTTCTCTTTGTTAAAGAAATTTCTTGAGGTAGAATTTTTTTTCCAAAAGATGTATAAAGATAAAAACTGTTTTTTTAAATCCAGGTTTTAATGCAACTCCAAGAACCAATATTTCCCTTCCACCAAAATAAACAGAAGGATGGAGCAATTTTTTAAATTAACATCTCATTTGAATACTGACTCTTGCCTGAAAATTTCTTATGTGGTTAGAAAAACTGAGATACAAAGGAAAGCTCAGGAGATAGAGCCTTAAACAAGAAAATATGGGCAAGCTGTTTTGTGTTCCAGGTTTTATTTTGAATCTCATGGAAATAAGTTTGAAACATCATGACTGCGTGTGTTGCAGAATATAAATAAATGAAGACCATGTTGAGAAATGTACTCCCACCACTCCTATTTCTCTTAGTTTCCATCCATCACTAGGTTCTTCAAAGCCTGAGACAACCTAAAGCATATTTGAGGAAAGCAATTTTGAACAAGGGAAGTGCCTAAAATCACAAATTTATTAAATTGATTTAAAATTCCACAGAGAGTACTCTGTATTGTACTTATAATTAATATAATTGTTTTATGTGCTTTGGATAAAAAGAAATGGATTTGGGGGGTTATTTTTCTTTGTGTGTTACATATGCATAATGCCATCTTAGAGGCAGATTTTTCTTTGGGTTCAGGCACCAAATTCCTATTAGCCTTAATGGGACTTACACATGCACATTGATAGGAGAATATACCCCTTAGGCTCGAAATTTAAAAGAACAAATGGCAAGGACATCAAAATAGTAAAGTCTAATTTAGATGATCCATAAGCCTGCACAGTTACTTTCCTGAGAAGGCAAACAAATGTTATGCCTTATGATGTTTCAAATTGTTTTGATAGCCCTGTAAATACATCCTCCAGACTCATTACTTAAGGGGAAAGTCTGTTTTTATCAAGCAATGCAATTTTTGACCACTCATGTTTGGTTTGAATTATATATATTTTTATTTTGCATAATACATTAGTGCGAGTTAGATGTAGTTCATTGTTTCGATCACAACATCCTGCTTTGAACCTCTTTGTACCTAAGATACAACTTATATGTCATTCTTTTCCCAAAGGTAAAAGGGAAGGTGAAAAGCCAAAACCTTTTGACCCCAAATTCTGGAGGTTTCAGTAGATTTGCTAACCAGATTCCTTCCAGAAAGAATCTGGTTGGTGCGTAGTCCAAAGAAGTCTGTGTTATCCTGATGAGATGGTTACTGAAGTTCCATAAATCACATGTTTGTTTTATCAGCATACAAGGCCAACTAAATAGTCATCTACCTGGCAAAAGTGGGGCTCATTTTGTTACTGTTCAAAACAATTCAGTTTTGAAGGATGCTGAGAAAATTACCCTTTGCTTTCTAAACAGGGTTTCCAGTTCAAGGATCTGGGTATATTAAGTATGAAAGCTAATATTTAAATGTCTGTCTAATCTCAGGATAACAAACAACTTTAGCCTTCAGTGATCACAAATCCCTCATTTTCTGGACTTTCATCTCTTACAAAACAAATATGAAAAAATTATCGCCCTTTCTCCCCATCACTGGGCCTCATTCTCTGTCATGTACGTATTGATTCATCAGCACCAAGAGGCTTCTAAATGAGGGCGATGAGAGCTGGAGTATTGTTACAAGTCTCCTCCAGGAGGTTACAACTAATACCAGTTACTATCCGTGTCTGAATTGCTGCTTCCTTGCTAGCGCCAAGCTAGGTCTGTGTCTGTTTTTCCCACCTCAGTATGGAAACATCCGGAAAATCCTTTGCAAAATCCTTTGCATTATTAAAAACTGTGAAATTTTGCCTCGATGAAAATATGAGTGAGAGATGTGGGCCTGAGCAGTCAAGTGGCCATTTGATACAAGTCACCCATTAAATGTCATAAAAATGTAAATTAAATCTGAGAAAAATAAATTAGTATATTAAAATTTAGAAGGCAGCCAGCCTAGCTTGGAGCTAAGGAATGAGAGCTCCATGCGTGCAAATTCTAATTCCAGAAATAGCTTACTCTGTGAGCTGGACCTCACTTCTCCTCATTCTCCTCCAGCTCGTATTACATCTCTCTCATTCCTTCTGCCTGCCCCTTTTCCCTCTATGTCAGCCAATGGACTATTGTACTGCTTCTCCATATGTGAAATGGCCACATATATAATGAAAAGAATTAATGGCCATATTTAAAAAGTAAAAAGAAAAAAGGTAGAATTATATTATATAATAAGGAACAAACATTGGTTCAAACATCTGGCATCAGGATCATAACTACAGCAGAGCTGTTCAGCAGATAAAGTTGAAAACACGTGGAAGAAAATAACTATCGGGTGAATCTTACCAGTGCAGAAATGACACTGAGCGTGGGGCTGTGACTTGGTTTGTTTTAAAACCCACACTTTGTTGAATAATGAAGATTCATGAATGGTTTTAAAACCATGCCCTTGATTTGCTGTTTCCTGCTAAAGTTCACAGAATCATAGTGAAAACACCAAGTGGGATCCCAAAGTCCTAACATCACTACATTTAAACTGAGGATACTTAGAGACCACACATCCTGTGCATGAATTCCTCTCTGCAACATCCATTCAGAGAAGCTGTGTTTGCCCACATTTTCCTCTGGATATGTGATATTTACCTTAAGTAAAACTTTCCCTCCATAGGAATGTGAATGGTTAAATAATAATAGTGACCACTTATGTAGCATTCACTACATACCAGACATTGGGATAGGACCTTTATATGCACATTCTCATTTAAATCCACTTGCAGTGTTATAAATCCATTTGAAGGATGAAGTGATGGGGACGTGGTTTAAGAAACTTCCGTGAGAACAAAGGTTAGTGCTGTCTGATTCTAAAGACTGTGCTACTAACCATTATTGAATACTACCTCCTTGAAATATATACACATTTGGTCTCAGTCTTGCAAAATAAACTGATTCCATGCAGATATCATTATCACTGCCTTGCTGCCTGTTCTAGTTCTTTTCTTCCAAGAGACATTTTGAGTCCAGTTTAGCATTTCTAGTTGTCTGGGCTATTTCTCATGTGACTCTGATTTGGTTATCTTTTGAGTCCTTCTTACTTTCCCTTAGGGATTCTTTTAAAATGTGGCACCTAGAGAAAAAGGTGATAATTTTTATGAGGCCTGGCTACTTTTTCTGAAAACTATAGTTTTATTTATATGGACTAAGACGAAATTAGCTGTGGTTTTAGGTCATATCTTGGAAGTGCTTAACTGTCACCCAGTTGACACATGAATTGTTGTTGCTGTTGTTCAGGCACTAAGTTGTGTCGAAATTTTTTTAAAAAGTTAATTCAGATGACCATTATATCTACTACTATGGGCAACCCTGATAGTCAACAAAAGAGTCTGAAATGCAGTACTTGGATGCAACCTCAAAAAATGACAGAATGATCTCGGCTTGTTTCCAAGGCAAAGAAAGCATTGACTATCTCAGTAATCCAAGTCTGTGCCCCAACCACTGATGCTAATAAAGCTGAAGCTGACCAGTTCTGTGAAGACATACGACACCTAGAACTAACATCAAAAAAAGATGTCCTTTTCATCATAGGTGATTGGAATGCAAAAGTAGAAAGTCAAGAGATATCCAGAATAACAGGCAAATTTGGCCTTGGAGTACAAAACGAAGCAGGGCAAAGGCAAACAGAGTTTTGACACATGAATATTACTGTCCAATTAAAGTGCAAACTGCTTCTGTCTTGGATTTCCCTTTGTTCTCCTCACCAATTAGACATAGCACCCTCACTAGGCCCAGTCTTTTCATTTATAAAAATAGCTGATTGAATGATTCCTCTCCGAGACCTATTCTAGCTAAAATATTGCTCATGTCTTCAATGCATATGCTGGTAAATTCTCTTTTATCTATTTGCTTATTCCTCTCCAAGTTTACCAAATTGAAGATAGGGGTAAAAAGAGGGTTGTGAAGTTGTCAAAGAGCAGAAGTTAAATGATGGAAATTTTAAAAGCTGACTTTAATAAGAGCCTTACTTACATTTAGGTCATATTTTAGGAACAATGTAAGGCTTTGTTAAAAAAAAAAAAAAGTAAAATTTTTAGAGTATGAGCCCCTAAGAGTCAAGTACTTTCTGTCAGAGAATCTTTAGCATGTTCCCAGATCCAATAGAAGCAGCAATAATCCTTAAAATGTTATTTACCGAAAAAAAAAAAATCCATCATAAATCAGATTCACTAAGATCAAAGCCTTTGAACTTAAGCCACATGCAATAGTTCTTCTAGGTATCACCAGAGTCACGTATGAATGAAGCTGCATTTGTGGCAAATGCAGTAACTACAGTTTATTCACTTTTTGCCTGTCCTGAGTATAAGGATTAACATGGAGATTTTTTTGAGTTATTTTGATGTTTTCAGTACTGACAGTTTTTCATCATTTTTGATGAGAAGATGGCCTAGCATAGAATAGGAAGATTGCAGGTAAAATTCTCTCTTCTTATAGCTGCAGTGGTTCTTGCAGTCTTCCAGGAAACAACAGGCCCATGTGTCCTTCCTTTTTGCCTTAGAGAGGCCCGACTTATTGCTGAGAGCCCTGGCAGTATATGCTTTTGAGAAGAGTGTTCCACCTAGTCTTAAAGGGAGAAATCCTCAAATGTCAAGACACAGATTTCTGTTTTTGTGAGTGGAAACAGAAAAATCACAAATAATTTAAGCACTTTCTTTCTGGGTACTTTGGACAAACTAATAATGATGAGTACCAGTGGTTATTTTTCTGATCGTGTATTACCTTTTATCTCAATGGCATTTGTCATAGTAACAATTTCAATCTTCTTAAAACATTGTTTTCTGGCTTCCATGTTATCATTTTCCTAGTGTGACACTAATTCTCCTTTTCAGACGCCTTTGGTCTCTCTTTCCCCTCTTCTGTATATACACATGCTTTCTCCTCTTTGACCTCACTGTTACCTAGCTTTAAGTACAATCCATAAGCAAGATTTTTGACATTTGACTATTTATCTGACAGTTCCACATGGGTATCTAATAATCACACCAAACACATCTCACAAAAACTAAAGTTTCCCCCAAGCCTGCTCTTCCCTCAGCCCCTCAACTTTTCTCAGTTCAACAAGCAGTACTGTTGTCTCCCAGCAACTCAAGCCAAAATCCTAGGAGTCGTCCTTGATTTCTACAGTTTGTTTACTCTCAGTACCTGTATTTTTCATCTAATTTTGATTATTCTGATTCAAAAGCTATTTCACATGCAAACAATTCTATCTCCACTATTACCAGCATAGTCAAACTACCATCTCTGCCTCGGATGAATATGGTAACATCCTAAGCAATCACCCTTCTTCCGTTCTTTTCTTCTTTAATCCACACAGCAGTCATCATATCCTTTCACTGCATAATCATATCATGTCACTCTCGTGCCTAAGATCTTCCAATGGCTTCTTATCAGGAAAAAAATCAAAACGTCCTATCCTGGCTTTTAAAGCTAACATGATCAGCCTCTGCCTGTCTCTCTCACCTCGTCTTCCTTCATGGTCCTATTTTCTCTATGCTCAAGACACAGTGAGCATTTTTTTCCTGTTTGTCAATCATTCATGACTTATTCATGCCTTACAACCTTTCACTAATTGGTA
This sequence comes from Neotragus pygmaeus, assembly GCA_006410875.1. NCBI lineage: Eukaryota > Metazoa > Chordata > Mammalia > Artiodactyla > Bovidae > Neotragus > Neotragus pygmaeus. The sequence goes on from SJYV01004965.1 coordinate 1,438,473, forward strand.
CCTCTGCCTCAAATACTCTTCTCTCGATCTTTGCCAACTGACACCTTCCTGTCATTCACCTATCGGTTTCAGCATCATCTCCTCAGAGAAGTCTTTCCAAATCAACCATGTAAGCTACATAGAGAAAAGTCCTTTATTCTTCTTGCTCTTAGCTCCAACCCCAACATGGCTCCATCCCCCAACATCCCTTGAAACATGACTAGCACACAGTGTCTACAAATAAATATTTGTTGAATGAATGAATTAATGGGCTTTATTTTTCTGTAAAGTGAACAAATTGTATTGGGCTAACACCTAAGCCCTCTCTCGCTCAATCATATTAAGTACAGATAGGTCACCAGTAGTTTGAACTTTAGTATTGAATCCACTCAATTCTAATATTTCTCCACTTGAAAGGATGTTCTAACAATAAAATCTGTTAATAACTGATATGCTGGACATGATGATGCCATATCTTCTTGAGGTAATATTAATTACAATATTAATTAATTTTTATTAGCCATGAGTACAAGCACCCTTTATTTAGAGGTGTGTTGACATACATCTACTCTTAATGTCTGGTTTATTTCCATAGTAAAAAATTTACATGCCAGTGTAAACAAGGTTGAGAGAGGGATACATGGCATTTTATAGTTGAGCATTATATGAGATTCTATACTCTATTTTTAACAGAAAAGATAAAGAAACACTTCTATTATGAGTAGTACACAGTAGAAATGTATTTGTGACATTTTATTCTCTTATATAATTTTATTTTATTGCCTCTATGTGATACATACATATTTCAAGGTGGTATGAATTACCTCATCTAATACATGCTCTTAAGAACTGCTTTCTGTCTGGTTTTATGATTATTATTGCCTATCATCTCTTACCATCTGGATGAATTTCTTGAAAACTAATGAAGGCAGTACATGTATCAGATTCTACTAGGTTTTAAAATGTCCATATCACCTGAGGACTTTTTAAGAATCCCAAATAATGGGTGTCTATGTATTTCAGTGATTTATATGGCTAGAGCTTTCTATTCTATATTTTTATCTAATTGCTTCACTTGCCGGTTTAATTTCTAGGTTTTCTTAAAAGAAATGACTATCTCGTATTCTTCTTTGCTGTTTTAGAGAATGTATAGAAAATGAATATGCAATGAAGAGTTAAATGTTAAAAACTAAGTGGCTTCTTTAATTTGATTTTATTAAAACACTTTCATTGGATATTCCAAACTAAAATTAATTTTACATTTTATTTATAGACACAAAAGTATTACTGCCATCATGTAATTACTTCTTATAATTCATTATATTAAATGGTGGCTATATTATAGACGTATCCAAGTGTATTTTACAGCTGCTTCTTTTTTAAATTTTTTTAATATTTTTTACATAGATGCCGGTCCATACTCCATAGTTAATGAAAAGGCTTGCATTTTTTTGGTCACCTTCCAATGGATCATTTCTGGAACATTTTCCTGGAGTAAGAAGTGGTCAGTGCCAAGCACAAAGGGCCCGTGACCTCATCTAATAACGATTTAATGTTAACTGAAGGCAAATCTTACGTCAAAATATCCCATGGGCCTCTATACAGAAAACATGGATACACTGTCATTATCATTTGATCGCTGTTTATAGAGAAAAATAAATAAAACTTCTCTTTTGGGGAAAGTATAATTTTTAATCCCTATTCCACTTATCTACATCAATATTTGTAGAAGTAAGGATCTTATAGTACCACCCACATAGTTATTTGTTGATCCATTCCTGTAGTCTATCAATCTTCTTTCAATTCTGGGTTCACAGCTAGAGTGGTGTAGGAGCACATATTGCATCTCTATGATAATTTAACTTAACTGCAGCATACTAGGGTCTAGATTGTTCCTGTTAGCAGCCAGAGGTGACCGCAAAGAGTGCCAGGGCCTAGATTGTTGTCAGCATAATTACTGGCTAAAAAGAGCTTCAGAAGAATATGACAGTCTACAGAAATATCCAGCAATGAGTCAGAGTATATAAGGAAACATATATGGGTATTTTAACAAAACCACAAATTTCTTTGTCAAAACAGTTCATAATTGATCAGCTGAAAAAGTCTCTAAACTGCATTTGCATCTTTGTATAAGTCTATATGGTATCTCTTTGCTCCAGGCATATATCCTTAATGGCTTTATATACACTGATAATCTGAAAATGAAATAAATAGTTGGACTAAATACAAGAGTACAAATGGAAATAAAAAATAAGAAAAGTAATTTTGCTCATATATTTTCTCTTTTTCCTACTCATACAAAAGTAAATTCAAGTTTAAAAATCAAAGGAAAGAAAGAAATGGCTCTCCCTGCTTTAATCACTACGTTTAGAAAGAACTATAAGTACACACACCATTTCAGCAAATGGCGCTGTATCTGATGGATGCCATATTAGGCTGAACTAAAATGCTTGTCTTAGAAAATGCTCTTTAGTCATGTATTGGCTTTCTTAGCCCTTATTTCTGTGAAATAGGAGTCAAAAGAAAATGATAGGAATCCCAACATCATGACTGCAATAGCATTCTTTTACTTTTTTTTACTTGTGTAGGTTGACACTGTCAGAAAATAGTTATTGTTGAAGAAAAAAAAAGTCAAGTATTTGGGGAAGTTAGTAAATATATAGGTGGTTACAGAAACAAAATTTCTTTTCATATGCGTTTGCATTAGCTACAGAGTAGTGACTCAAACGCTCCATCCTGGTGGTGCTGCTTGGTGATGGCACACTGAAAGCTGTGGGATTTCTGTAGCAATTTTGCTTTAATGATAAGAAATAGTGGAATGCTTACATGATCCATTTGAGAAGGGGAAGGACAAAATTAGTTCCAAGGCTATTTTGAACATTAAGAAAAGATTATGTCTGAAAAATTTTAACTTAGTTTGAAAACTTTCTAACACCATGATTTCAAACAAAAGGAGAGGAAATCAGAAATCTGTGTGATGATCCACTAGCACATCCTTCAGAAGCCCTAGGTCCTAATAACAGCAGCATATTGTCAGACAAAGGACATTATCATGTTTTTTCCCCTTCCTGGAACAGTATATACCACCTAGCCCCCAATGTTATTGCCTTATCCTTACAAGAAACCTCATGGTTATAAGAAACTCCACCTTTCACCTTGTTAAGTATTCAAACTCTTATTCCAGTGTAAATATGAGGAAATTCTTTTTTTTAGATTTTTTTTTTTAATGTGGACCATTTTCAAAGCCTTTATTGAATTTGTTACAATTTTGCTTCTGTCTTATGTTTTGTTTTTTTGGCTACAAGGCATGTGAGATCTTAGCTTGCCAACCAGAGATCAAACCCACACCCCCTGCATTAGAAAGTGAAGTCTTACACACTGGATCATCAAGGAAGTCCCAAGAAATTCTTTTTTTATGTCTATGGTCTTTTATTCCTTTGTCTACTCTATGAGAAGATTTAATGATGAGGGAGTTCTCAGAAGTCCCAGAAGGGCTTATTTCAAACCATTTATTCCTCACTTGAGGTATTTACTAACTTGGTCTGTACCAAAGGCAGTACGTGTCACACACTAACTTGCATATTTCCTACTGATTTCATGAATATATATTTTGTTTCCCCAGCTACATTGTAAATTCATTGATAATAAAGTCTATGTCTCATACATAAGCCATGGTATCCCAAGAAAACATTTGCAAATATGAGACTTTGGCACCTGGAAAGTGACCATAAATACTTGGGGCTTGATAATATAACTGGAAGTATTTGTTGTGTATAAGGGCAAAATACAGATCTCAGTAATGATAATTTTCATTTATTCATGTATTTATACCACAAACTCTACAGAGAGAATCTTAGAATCCATCTACAGGCATAGACTGATTAAAGAAGGTATTGTCCTACTCTCAAATAGTTACAGTGTCTTAGGATATATGCTACCATCCAAATTTGCGTAACGGTTCAGATAAAGAAGTAACTCACAGAAGTAGAGATTTGATTTTTTTTTAAAAAGTTCAAAAGATAGGAGGTGATGGGAAGAATTTTCAAGGCAGAGGGAAAAGTAATAATTGGTGTAGTTGGAATAAATTGAGTGTTCAAAATGTAGGAGATGGAGTTGAAGAGGTAAGTGTTTGAAAATGTAACACACTCTACTCCACAGACTGAAATACCCCAAAATTTCATTCTTCAGAAATTTTACCTCATCTCCATGGCAGACTTCTCCTTTAAGATTCAATTCAAAAAGCTCTTCGTCTACCCCTAAGCACACTTTCATCTAGAACACAAACATTAGCTCCATTTGATTCTTTTACCTAGGATCATGGGGCAGATTCTGAAGACCCTAGCTCATGAAAGAGCCCAAGCCTCCCCCTCATCCACTTACACCAACAAGAACTTAGATGGTGAACTTGGCCGGGGAAGTTTTTTATGCCTTGCTTGAAAGTGTACTTTATCCTCTAGTTTAGGCACTGGTGTTCCATTTTCATACTTTGTTCAAAAAAGATGAACATTTAATAAGATGTAACTTGAATGGCATTAAATCTAGATCATAACCTTTGATTCCCATTATGGTCTTCTGAGAATAAATGAAATGATTAACTTAAATCATTAATCCAGGTAAACATCTGATCCATTGTTGTTTAGATTTTGGAAAGAGCATATGAATCAAGTCTTGGAATCTTTCCAATATTCTACTCTGCAGATTTTAGCATTACTTAGAGAACCATTTTTCTGATATCCATATGTCATTACACATGGATGACTTATTAATCATCGGATATATTTTAAAATACTGCTCATATACAGATTATAATGTGCCCAATAATCATGCAGCACATGATTTATGTTACTGATTTCTCTATTTAACACTGGGGTTTTGTTTTTTCTGGAGGCAATCTCTTCAGAAAAGATAAACTTCATACCTCTGCTGTTTTTCAATGAATAAAGCAGTTTTACACTGTAATCCTAAAAAAGAAAGGGAGCAATCATTTCAGTCATTGGTGAAGCACTACCTCCTACTGAACTTTCAAGTTCAGTTCCACTTTTCAACAATCATAGTCAATCCATAAAGACGGTGTTCTTTGAGAAAAGTATACAAGTATAATTAGAGCAACTGTATTTAAGTAAAGTTAATGTCATGTATGGATGTGAGAGTTGGACTGTGAAGAAGGCTGAGTGCCAAAGAATGGATGCTTTTGAACTGTGGTGTTGGAGAGGACTCTTGAGAGTCCCTTGGACTGCAAGGAGATCCAACCAATCCGTTCTGAAGGAGATCAGCCCTGCGATTTCTTTGGAAGGAATGATGCTAAAGCTGAAACTCCAGTACTTTGGCCAACTCATGCGAAGAGTTGACTCATTGGAAAAGACTCTGATGCCGGGCGGGATTGGGGGCAGGAGGAGAAGGGGACGACAGAGGATGAGATGGCTGGATGGCATCACTGACTCGATGGACATGGGTCTGAGTGAACTCCAGGAGTTGGTGATGGACAGGGAGGCCTGGCGTGCTGTGATTCATGGGGTCGCAAAGAGTCGGACACGACTGAGCAACTGAAATGAACTGAACTGAATGACTCTTGGAGTCTCCTGCACACAGTGGTACACCTTGTAGCCTAGCCAGCTCCAGGGAGAGCTATTCATAGTCATCATAGATTTCTTTATTGTTTAGGATTGTTGTTCTGGAAGATAGGAAAATGTCTTGAGGAAAGACAGGCTTCCTCTAATGCACACAAATATGCCAAATAAACTAGCAGCACATAAATGCAAGAGATGACATTTTACTGAATTTATAAATTTGTAGTATTTCTTCTTCATTCCCAAATCCACGCATACTATTTTATAATATGGTTTAACAAGGACACAAAACTGAAAGTGCTTGGACAGTTTGAAGGATGCTAGATGATCTTGAAATTGAAAGTAAGTTAAGCAGCAGTAACACTTAAGAATTAGAATGGGCAGACAAAAATATGAAACTAAACACAAGTTCAAAATAAAAAACACCATTCTAGAAGTATGATTAAAGGGTTAAAAACCACAATTATCCGGAAGACACAAAGGCCCAGCCCACTGATTGTCACTAACTATATACCTTTACTAGCAAAACTGAACTGAGAATGGTGAGAAACCCAGATGGTCCAGACTGTCCAAGTCTGTATATTGACTTGAGATCCATCCTCACCAGGAGAGATCATAAGTCTTTTAACCTTTGAGAATCACCAATTTCCCTCCATGAATAATAGGGAAAACTTCAACTTGGGGCAAAATACCTTGGAAGTCGGGGCTACAATGCAGTTCTCTGGAGGAGTATTAAAACAATCATCTTGACAGAGTTAAAAGACCTCTATGGAAATACTTCACTTTTTTATTCTTTCCCTTTATGTTTTTATTTATTTTTTTAGAGTAAGCAAATGGGGAAAAAGAAAATTATATTGGCAGAGGGCTGAGCTCTATTTCATATAATTTGCAGCTAAAGAGCCTACAAGCTAAAACATGTAAATATATGCAGATCTGAGATCAAGACCTCGGAAAGGAAGGAGCCAAGCAAGACTGAAGAGAATGTGGGCCATACACAGGACAGCCACTGGGGCTGTCAGCAACCTGGAAACCTGAAGCGAATTATTATCTGGGTCTTATTGTGACCTACTTAGTGTCCGGGCAGNTGACTCTTGGAGTCTCCTGCACACAGTGGTACACCTTGTAGCCTAGCCAGCTCCAGGGAGAGCTATTCATAGTCATCATAGATTTCTTTATTGTTTAGGATTGTTGTTCTGGAAGATAGGAAAATGTCTTGAGGAAAGACAGGCTTCCTCTAATGCACACAAATATGCCAAATAAACTAGCAGCACATAAATGCAAGAGATGACATTTTACTGAATTTATAAATTTGTAGTATTTCTTCTTCATTCCCAAATCCACGCATACTATTTTATAATATGGTTTAACAAGGACACAAAACTGAAAGTGCTTGGACAGTTTGAAGGATGCTAGATGATCTTGAAATTGAAAGTAAGTTAAGCAGCAGTAACACTTAAGAATTAGAATGGGCAGACAAAAATATGAAACTAAACACAAGTTCAAAATAAAAAACACCATTCTAGAAGTATGATTAAAGGGTTAAAAACCACAATTATCCGGAAGACACAAAGGCCCAGCCCACTGATTGTCACTAACTATATACCTTTACTAGCAAAACTGAACTGAGAATGGTGAGAAACCCAGATGGTCCAGACTGTCCAAGTCTGTATATTGACTTGAGATCCATCCTCACCAGGAGAGATCATAAGTCTTTTAACCTTTGAGAATCACCAATTTCCCTCCATGAATAATAGGGAAAACTTCAACTTGGGGCAAAATACCTTGGAAGTCGGGGCTACAATGCAGTTCTCTGGAGGAGTATTAAAACAATCATCTTGACAGAGTTAAAAGACCTCTATGGAAATACTTCACTTTTTTATTCTTTCCCTTTATGTTTTTATTTATTTTTTTAGAGTAAGCAAATGGGGAAAAAGAAAATTATATTGGCAGAGGGCTGAGCTCTATTTCATATAATTTGCAGCTAAAGAGCCTACAAGCTAAAACATGTAAATATATGCAGATCTGAGATCAAGACCTCGGAAAGGAAGGAGCCAAGCAAGACTGAAGAGAATGTGGGCCATACACAGGACAGCCACTGGGGCTGTCAGCAACCTGGAAACCTGAAGCGAATTATTATCTGGGTCTTATTGTGACCTACTTAGTGTCCGGGCAGCATGATGGCATAAGGAGAAATTTGGGGCTGTAGGAACTGCTTATTTACTTGACCTTGGAGGGTACATGAACCAATGGGATGACTGCTGATTCAGCCCAGTGAGCAGATACTGCCACAGTTACAGGCCAATCGCGTAATGGAAAGATGACTCACCGTGTCACGGACAAAGGCAGCCTGAGCTTGTGTCCTCTGCTGAGTTTCTCTTTCACTGAAATGGGCTGTACCTAAACTTTAATCATTTGTGGTAAAAGCAGTAGAAAAAAAAAATGCAATATATGCCACCAATGTTCTTATTTTATTAAAAAAAAAGTATTTTACAATAAGAAGAGAAACAGCATGAATTTTGGAGTTGCTTTGAATAAAAGAACAATGCATTTCTTTAAGAGGAAAGTATAGGTGAGGGAAGATAATTGTAGAAAGGTAGAGAAAATCAACATAATACTCCCTCAGACCTCAAGAATTCTCACCAACAGATTCTGGCCACATTAAAGAACAGAAGGATCCAAAGAGACCATTGATTTCAACTGTTAGGGTTTACAGATAAGAAGCACAAGGAACAAAATCATGATACTCAGAGAAGAACTTGTGATAGTCAAGTGCTCAGAACTTGCCAGGCATTTGCTCCACACAGCTCCCTGCAGCAAATGTCCTTTCAAAGCCTCCTTGAATTTAAATCTTTCTCGTGGCACAATGGATTATTGGAGTTTTGAGCCAGGAGAGCCGAGGTGAAAGTAACGTCTTTCCTCTTTTGAGGAAGAATCTGTTGAAGGACCGAGTTATGCCCCACACTTCAGTTGAAGCAGACATGAGTCATAGTTGAAATTGAATCCTACACTTAATTTTACTTGTGTACCTCTAGCATATAATATATGTCTCATAAATGGACTCTTTCAGGAGAGTCAAAACCTGAGATGCCATGATTGATGGAAAATTCCAGGTACCCAATTAACACGAATGAGGAGGTTATCAAATGTGAAAACTTCAGGTGAATTAACTGCTGTCCAGTACATTATGATGTGATGAATAATGGGCATCTGGAGTTTTATTAATGAGCATCTAAGGGAAAAGATGGAACTGGTACCAACAAGCTTAATCCCCATTAATGTGAAAAACAAGCCTAAGCCAAAACCAGGAGATCTGCAGGCGCCAGACCCTATGACCTACAATAGGAAGCATCCTTAACTCATAGATGTGTTACCAGAAGGATACACACCAGCCAACTCACAGTGTTTTCATAAGAAAAGAACCTCAGCCTCAAACTACTCCAGCCACTACTCTGATCTGGACTGTCACAAGTGCATCTCATGATATGTACTGTCTAGAGAATCAACCAAGTTAATGGTAGTCATCTAGGCTCAGCAAAATAAGCAAACAGTGGAAGGCAATTGTAGAGCTAAGTTTTGTAACATTACAGCAAATTCTTATACATGGCACAGGTGTCACTACAGCTGGATGTATGTTTTCCCTTCAGAAAAGCTATTACAAAGATTTCTTTTAAATATAAAATTAGATGTATTTGTGGCCAAGATAAATGGCTGCCTAGGAAGAGCAATTTGAAAGATCCCAAAACATCTTCAGAATAAAGGATTGCTGCCATTGCCTGAAATTCTGCCATTTAAGGTTTGCTCCATTAGGCATTGCCCTCTTTTGCGATATGGTTTTCCCCTGACAGCATGTGCAGTATCCTATAAGTAAATGGCAAGTAACACACAAAGATGCTAGTGTCTTTCCAACAAGTGGCTACAGTGGAGAGAATTTTTGTGAAGAGGGAGAATAAAACAGAAAAGTTCTGATCCTAATCCATCACATAAAGGGGAACATACATGAACTGGTGACTCTGAATAGAGATAGTATGGAGTTAGCAGATTCAGCGAAGAGTATAAAAGAACTCCAACTGCACCTTCGCTCTTCCTCAAAAGTATTATGTTCTTTTTTGCATTCGATCTTTGCACATGTTGTTCCGTCCTGTGGAAGACTCTTTCACTCACTTCCTTTATTTTTCCAGAGCACATTTCAAGATTAGAGAAATGACCTTATTCTTTTACTCTTATTGCAATGAGTAGAATATTATATATGCTTAGTAATTTTTCAGATGAGAAACTGGAGTTACGAAGATACCTGGGATCAATCTTCTTGTCGTTGTTCGGTCGCTCAGTCATGTCTGACTGTTTGCTACCCCACGGACTGCAGCACACCAGGCTTCCCTGTCCTTCACCATCTCCCAGAGCTTGCTCAAACTCACGTCCCTTGAGTTGGTGATGCTGTCAAGCCATCTCGGCCTCTGTTGCCCTCTTCTCCTCCTGCCTTCAATCTTTCCAAGCATCAGGGTCTTTTCCAATGAGTCAGTTCTTCACATCAGGTGACCAAAGTATTGGAGCTTCAGCATCAGTCCTTCCAATGAATATTCAGGACCGATTTCCTTTGACTGGTTTGATCTCCTTGCAGTCCAAGGGACTCTTAAAAATCTTCTCCAAACCACAATTTGAAAGCATCAATTCTTTGGTGCTCAGCCTTCTTTATGGTCCAACTCTCACATTCATACATGACTACTGGAAAAGCTGTAGCTTTGACTAGACAGAACTTGTTGGCAAAGTAATTTTGCTTTTTAATATGCTGTCTAGATTTGTCATAGTTTTTCTTCCAAGGAGAAAGCATCTTTTAATTTCATGGCTGCAGTCACCATCTGCAGTGACTCTGGAGCCCAACAAAATAGTCTTTCGCTGTTTCCATTGTTCCCCATATTTGTCATGAAGTGTTGGGGCCAAATGTCATGATCTTAGTTTTTTGAATGTTGAGTTTTAAGCCAGCTTTTTGACTCTCCTCTTTCACCTTCTTCAAGAGGCCCTTTAGTTCCTCTTCACTTTCTGCGATAAAGGTGGTGTCATCTGCATAGGATCAATCTTAGTTTATAATGTTGACTTGGACTACTCGGACACAACTGAGTGACTAACACACACTAATTAAATGAAACTTGTTTTCCTAACGTGTCTATGCCATTAAGTTGAAAATACATTTGGCCAGAAAAAAAATTTCCAATCAATATATCAATTGATTATATCAATGTTGCTGTGACTTTCTTGGAATATCATATTATTAAGATAAATTTCTTAAAGATAAGAACTTATCAGTGTGATAAATTTTCTAGTTCATACTATGTAACCATTTTTCAGGGGAAATTTCTAAAGAATTTCCAATTTTTTATTAACCAAAGCCTCCACTAATTCTAACTTTGCACTGCAGAAATTATTTTTGTCCAAATACATTAGCTTGCTTTCAAATCTCTTAATTTCNAAATGACCTTATTCTTTTACTCTTATTGCAATGAGTAGAATATTATATATGCTTAGTAATTTTTCAGATGAGAAACTGGAGTTACGAAGATACCTGGGATCAATCTTCTTGTCGTTGTTCGGTCGCTCAGTCATGTCTGACTGTTTGCTACCCCACGGACTGCAGCACACCAGGCTTCCCTGTCCTTCACCATCTCCCAGAGCTTGCTCAAACTCACGTCCCTTGAGTTGGTGATGCTGTCAAGCCATCTCGGCCTCTGTTGCCCTCTTCTCCTCCTGCCTTCAATCTTTCCAAGCATCAGGGTCTTTTCCAATGAGTCAGTTCTTCACATCAGGTGACCAAAGTATTGGAGCTTCAGCATCAGTCCTTCCAATGAATATTCAGGACCGATTTCCTTTGACTGGTTTGATCTCCTTGCAGTCCAAGGGACTCTTAAAAATCTTCTCCAAACCACAATTTGAAAGCATCAATTCTTTGGTGCTCAGCCTTCTTTATGGTCCAACTCTCACATTCATACATGACTACTGGAAAAGCTGTAGCTTTGACTAGACAGAACTTGTTGGCAAAGTAATTTTGCTTTTTAATATGCTGTCTAGATTTGTCATAGTTTTTCTTCCAAGGAGAAAGCATCTTTTAATTTCATGGCTGCAGTCACCATCTGCAGTGACTCTGGAGCCCAACAAAATAGTCTTTCGCTGTTTCCATTGTTCCCCATATTTGTCATGAAGTGTTGGGGCCAAATGTCATGATCTTAGTTTTTTGAATGTTGAGTTTTAAGCCAGCTTTTTGACTCTCCTCTTTCACCTTCTTCAAGAGGCCCTTTAGTTCCTCTTCACTTTCTGCGATAAAGGTGGTGTCATCTGCATAGGATCAATCTTAGTTTATAATGTTGACTTGGACTACTCGGACACAACTGAGTGACTAACACACACTAATTAAATGAAACTTGTTTTCCTAACGTGTCTATGCCATTAAGTTGAAAATACATTTGGCCAGAAAAAAAATTTCCAATCAATATATCAATTGATTATATCAATGTTGCTGTGACTTTCTTGGAATATCATATTATTAAGATAAATTTCTTAAAGATAAGAACTTATCAGTGTGATAAATTTTCTAGTTCATACTATGTAACCATTTTTCAGGGGAAATTTCTAAAGAATTTCCAATTTTTTATTAACCAAAGCCTCCACTAATTCTAACTTTGCACTGCAGAAATTATTTTTGTCCAAATACATTAGCTTGCTTTCAAATCTCTTAATTTCAGATTTTATATATACTTGTCAAGAAGAGGTAAAATACATACAATCATATCAGAAACTAAAAGCTTCTATGAAAGCCAAGCAATTATCCGCCAAGATACGTGCTGCTCTCCTGATAATAAACCTCTAGTTAAAAGACCTAATGAAAAGACCTTTGCCCATTTTGAATTGTGTTTGTTTTTTGTGATTGTTCAGTTTTAGTCATTCTTTATATATCCTGGATAGTAATGCACTATCAAATATGTGGCTTGAAAATATTTTCTCTCATTCTGTGGGTTGCCTTTTTACTGTATTGATAGCGGTTTATGCAAAGAATTTTAAATTTAAATAAAAAGACCTAATGAATTAAGAGAAAGGAAAAACTCTATGGATCATTTCCATTTTCAATTTACTAAGGATTAATGTGGCCTGCTTACAACTTTGGTAATCAAAAATTAGGCTTAGGAGTTTTATAGTATGTTCATTTCCTTTTAAAAGAAATGAAATAGCATTTAAAGTCTATATCCTGATTTCTCCTAAGAAAATATCTTAATGGACACTAACAAGAACAAGATGTCAGACACAGAAATGACACCATGGAGTACTAAAATTCTAGAAGTGAGTGGTTTTCTTTCCTAGAGTAAATTAATGCACAGATGAGAAATTATTAAAAATCATCATTCAGTTATACAAATCTCTGTTAAGTGAATGAAGGTTTTGCATTTAAAAATTAAGAGGTACTTTGCTCTTCATCTGTTAATATCTAAAGGATTACAGGAATAAAGGGAAAAAAAGGGAGGATAGAAAAGGAAGAGAAGGCCAACAACTACAGAAGGACATTTGCATTTGTGGTTAGGAGTTGTGAGGCTTAAGAAGATGGAAGAATAGTTTCAGATACAAATTTATGGAAGGTGATTTTACAGTGTGAACCAAAGCCTTCAAAATCTGCATATATTTTGATTCGATAATTCCACTTCTAAGGACTTATCTCCACAAAATCATCAGACAAGTTTATTCAGATTTATGTATATGGATGTTCTTTGGTATTTTGTTTATTATAATAAAAAATAATGTGTTTGGTAAAACAAATAATGATATTCCATAATTGTACAGATATATATTTACTGACTAGAAAAATGTTTGGTACCTTTTGTTATATAAAAAAGCAATTATAAAGTGGTAGATATGGTACAATTCCACTTTCTAATGTACCTGTGTATATTTCATATATTTTCTTGAGACTATTTCTCATATATATGTATGTACATGTATGTACATATAGATTTATACATACATATAACATTTATATGTAATATTAATATATGTCTAGGACCAAACCAGAGGAAAAATAGCTAAATACTAAAAGTGCTTATCAATAAAGTGTGAAATTCAGTTTTCATATTTGTATACTATAGTTTTTAACAATGAAAATGATACAGACAATACATTTGAGAAAAACAATAAGTGAAAGTTAAAAAAATCTATTAAGATATTAAACTCAGAGAAATATATAATGATGATGATTATATTTACTTTTAATGCTGACACTATTCTTACTACTTCGGTTTGTATTCAAAACTAGAACAAGGTAATAATGATTTTGCCATGAAAGTTTTCCTCCAAGAACTTCTCTCAAACTTACTATTATTTATCACATCTTCTGGACATGACTATAAATCAGTTTCCAACTTGTAAATACACACCCCCCCAAACTAATATGTAAAATAGATTGTTCCTTCATTCCATGGCTAACAATTGGGAAGAATTATTGGTATTATAAATAATATTCTATTGAAAGTTTAGAACAGATATGGCTCTGCCTGAGTAGTTTATTGGAAAATCATTTGTTTCATATCAGTTTTGGCATCCAGTATTCAATATGAATTATGTAGTTATAGCCCAGTTTATTGTTGTTTCGTTTGTTCCACTGTGTATATATGTGTCTTAGGCTTTAAAAAGGTAATTTGTGCCCTCCAAATGTATTATATAACAAATTGTGATTCATGCAAATCACTTTGATTTGTTTTCCAAAAATGTAGCTGGCTTCAATTAATCAGTTGCTATTCATTTCATATATTAAAATTGCACTCCCAACAAAAGCACCAGTGGGTTATCACTTACATGGGGGGCTGGCCTCCAGAGGGTTTGAAAGACACAACAATCAGACATTAGGCCAAGCATACAATTACAGTATGTGTCCCCACCAACTCCAATAAATCACACATCACATTATGTCGGACTCCCCACTTTCTAAAGTTCTCTGCTACGCGAGCCACCTACCTGCTGTAATCACAGCATTCTGCTGTGCGTAGGTACACGGCTCTTAACCTGCTGAGACCTATTCCATGACTCCTGATGTGTGGCAGGAGTCACCCAAGCAGATTGCTATATCCATGTTCCACAGCCTGCCGGTCAAGACAAACGAGTAGCTCAAAGTGCTGTACTCCTGTGCACTGACTTTGTTTAGGAAAGAAGAAAAGGGAAAGCATCACAGCAATTGCATTCGTGCTTAGACATTCATGGTTCGCAATATCTCCCTGTAACTTTTAATACTTGAAATGTAAAAATGGACACAGCAAAAACTTGCAAGAGATGTTATAAATTAACTATAGAAAATGTTCCCTTTTATAAAGGTTTTAATTTATTACGGGACATCTTCAAGTATAATTACCACTCATGCTTTTACTTACATGTCACATTGTCTCTATCCTATCCCATAGGATGAACTAATAATAATGGACTGGGATTAGCATTTTATAAGAAGTATATTATTATTTATTTTCCTAGCAATAACAGGGTACTTAGTGTCATCTAAAATAGAGGGCATGATTAAACCTAAACCACATTTCTGTGCCAGCTATTTAAAGCCACATATGAATAGTTCTAAAATATAGGGTATGAAATGACTAATTGTACTGAGTAGGTACTCATTAGGAGAAAAACTGCCCACAAAGAAAAGATTTGTATATGGAGTTCTGATGTTACTCCATCAGCCATTGCCAGGTTACTCTGGTGACAATGATATAAGATCTTATTTGAGTATATTTCTTTGGGGGCCAATTACTATGGAAATAAGTAAAGGTCAGAAAAATGTAGTGTTAGACATATTTGCACCATGTGAGGGCCGAATCTGAACTGGGCTAGAGAAGACTTCAGGAGAGTAGACAAAACAGGATGCCAATCTCATGGAATATAACTGATTTCTTTTAGGTGGGATCTTTTTTATTTTTTTAAATTATAAAGTATGATAGCACATTTTCAGGATACATGGAAAATATAGAACAAAGTTACATATAGTTCCACTATATATTACAATTATTTTTTAAGTAGAAAAACTTTTTAGTTGGAGTTTCAATATCAAACTCTAAAAAATTAATAGAATGAATAGACAGAAAAGTAGGATATAGTAGGCCTGAAAAGCACTATGAACCAATTCAATATAATTAAGATTTATACAGTTTTCACACAATAGCAGGATACAAATTCTATTCAAGTTTCCATAGACTATAAACCAGGAGACACTGAAATATATCCAAGAACATAAAACAAGGTGCAAAAAGTTCATGGTCTAAAGGTCTTGAAATCATACAGAGTCTACTCTCTTATCACTGTGGAATTATGTTAGAAATCAATATCAAAAGATATTTGAAAATAACCCAAGTGCTATGTGACATTTACCAAGAGAGATCTTTGACTTAACCATTGAGAGCCTCAATAAAGTTTGAAAAAAAAAATGGAAAAAATACAGAGGATGATTGCAAAGAAGAAAGCATTAAATGAGATATTAATATCAAAGATACTTTTAAAAACTCCATGTATTTGGAAATTAAATGCCACTTTAAATGATGGGTATACCTCAGAAGCCAAAACAAGGAAGATTAGAATATATTTGTAATAGAATAAAAGCGAAAAAATAATTTATCAGAATTTGTTACATGCAGCTGAAGGTGTTCAGTGCAACTATAATATGGACTCTTGAATAAGGTATGCAAATAAATAAAACACTAGCATAAAATTTTGTGAAATTTGAACAAAATCTGTACTTTAGTTGATAATACTGTATAACATGTTAATTTCCTTTATTAATAACAATATTTCTTTATATTCAATTGTTTTAAATAAGATAATAAGCTTTCTAGACTTTTAGTAGTAATACTAGATGCCAGAATAAATGGAACTCTATCAAACTTTTGAGTGAATATAAATTTCTAATCTAGCATTCTATTCATACTTAGCCGAACAAATGGAACCAAAATGTTGTAAATTTTTAGCTAAGCAAAAATTCATGTTTCCTAAAATACATGTATCAAACATTATATATATATATATATATATGGGGGAGGGCATGGCAATCCACTCAAGTATTATTCTTGGAGAATCCAATGGACAGAGGAGCCTGACGGGCTGCAGTGCATAGGGTCGCAGAGTCAGACACGACTGAAGTAATTTAACACACATACACGTGTATATATATATGTCTGTGTGTGTATATATATATATATATATATACACAAAAGCTTTTCTTCTATATGCGATAAAGGCTTAAAAAAGAACAATTTAGAAAAAGAGAGATATGAGGAGATTAGAAAACATAGACTAAAGGAAATGGAAACACTGAATATGAAATAGAAACAGTAAAACAATCTAGATAAAAGGAAAAGATCATACAGCCCGGTTGTTTTTAAAAATGGCTGCTCATTAGAATCACATCTGGAGCTTTGGAGAAAAAAAACAACAAAAAAGGAAAACGAATACCTGGCATTTGGATTTTACAAAAAATTCCAAGATAATTCTAATGTGCATCTGGATTTTAAAAAGTGATTAAAGGTTTTTCTATTAAATGGTAGCTTTAGTGATATAGAATTCTATTATTTTCTGTTGTCAATCATGACACAATGGTATTAAAATAAATAATAGTTACACAATCACAATAGTAAAAGATGTTTATCAGTTTTCATAGTCAATAACCAGACCAAAAAAATAAATAAATAAATAAAAGATAATTACAATTGCTGCTGCTGCTAAGTCACTTCAGTCGTGTCCAACTCTGTGCGACCTCATAGGCGGCAGCCCACCAGGCTCCCCCGTCCCTGGGATTCTCCAGGCAAGAACACTGGAGTGGGTTGCCATTTCCTTCTCCAATGCAGGAAAGTGAAAAGTGAAAGTGAAGTCGCTCAGTCATGTCCGACTCTTAGCGACCCCATGGACTGCAGCCTACTAGGCTCCTCCCTCCATGGGGTTTTCCAGGCAAGAGTACTGGAGTGGTTTGCCATTGCCTTCTCCAATTACAATCGCAAACCATAATAAAAACATGTTTAACCTAACAATCAAAAATAATTATATCCAATTTAGAGGGTTAGTAGAGTGATGTGGGAAATGACGTACATACATGTACACATTTCCATCCACTCAGCCAGTCTTTGTCTTTTGGTTGGTGCATTTAATTCATTTACATTTAAGGAAATTATCAATGTGTATAATCCTATTACCATTTTCTTAATTGTTTGGGGGTTATTTTTTGTAGATCTTTTCCTTCTCTTGTGTTTCTTGCCTAGAGAAGTTCCTTTAACACTTTGTAAAGTTCCTTTACAAAGCTAGAATGGTGGTGCTAAATTTTCTTAACTTTTGCTTGCCTGTAAAGCTTTTGATTTCTACGTCAAATCTGAGTGAGAGTCTTGCTGGGTATTCTTGGTTGTAGTTTCCTTGCTTTTATCACTTAAAATCTATCATGCCATTCCCTTCTGGCTTGTAGAGTTTCTGTTGAGAAATCAGCTGATAATAACTCTGATCTTTTACACCGTTAGCTATCAGTAAGACACACCTCAATTCTATCAAGGTAAAGGTCAGAAATAATGGCTGGTAAGTATTTCAAAGGGAAACTCTCAACTTTAACATTGTTGCCATTGCATGTTTGCAGTTCTAGTCTCCTGTCCTCATTCTTCTAATTTGATATGTTAAAGAAAGAAAGAGAAAAAGAAAATGAATGAACATTTTATTTGTTGAATTCCTAACCAGAACCATACCTATGGCATTGAATACCAAAATCACAACAAATTTGTGCAAGATAGCAATTCCCATTTGAGCTAACAGAGGCCAAAGAAGATAAATAACAATACAAGTTTGAGCCAAGCCTTAGTACTCTAGGTTTCCTTCTTTGATTTACTATGGAAAAGAAGAAACACTTAGCTGTAACCCATGATGAAATTTTTTTTTGTTTGCACTACCTATGAAAGTTTTTATTTGTGAAAGGAATAAAATGTATGATTTTAAATGATGTCCTTATCTCTGTAAGGAGGAAGTTGCAATAGAACACTGTGGTGAGTGAATAATGGCCCCCCAAAGATGTCCATGTCCTAATCTCTGAAACCTGTGAATAAGTTACCATATATGGCAAAGAGACATTGCATATGTGATTTAGTTAAGGATGTTGGATTATCCCAGTGGGCCCAATGTAATCATAAAGATTCCTGAAGCTAGAAGGAAGGAGTGAGAATTGTTGTTGTTCAGTTGTTAAGTCATGTCCAACTCTTTGCGACCCCATGGACTGCAGCACACCAAGCTTCCCTGTCCTTCCCTATTTTCTGGAGTAAGAATAGGAGTTGTGAAACAGAAGCAGGAGTTGGAATGATGCTCTTTGAAGATCACTTCAAAAGAAGGAGTCAAGAGCCAAGGAAAGCAGGTGGCCCCTGAAGGCTGGAAAGGACAAGGAAATAAATTTTCCCCTAGAACCTCCAGAAGGCATGCAGCCTTCTTGTGACCTTGATTTTATCTCTGTAATACTCATTTCAAACTTCTGACCTACAAAACTGTAAAATAATAAATTTAGTTCAAGGCACTAAATTTGCAGCAATTTTTACACTAATGATAAGAAACCAATACAACCATCATCCCTACCTTAAAAAGTACAAAATTAGAGCTTTTCAGAGTATCAGAGAGCAAATGATTTGCTTGTTTGTTTTTTTAACTGGAAAATATTTGTTTTACAATGTGCTGGATTCTGCCATACAACAATGTGCATAAGTCATAATCATATATATATATATATATATCTTCTCCCTTTTGAATCTCCCTCCCTACTCCCATCCCACCCCTCCAGGTCATCACAAGATGCCAGGCTGAGCTCCCTGTGTTATATAGCCACTTCCCACTAGTTATCTATTTTATACACAATAGAATATACATGTCAATACTACTTTTTCAATTTGTCCTATTTTCTCCTTCCCCTGTGTCCACATGTCTGTTTCTGTTCATCTGTACAGAAAGCTAATGAGTTAAAAAACAAACAAAAAATCCTAAGGGAATTAAATTTTTAAATGGACAAATCTTGGAGAATTACCTGGTAGTCCAATGGTTAGAAGTACATGCTTCTACTGCTGAGGGCTGGGTTTGATCCCTGGTCAGGGAACTAAGATCCCACAAGCCATGAGGTGTGGCTAAAAAATAAAAATAATGTTTTTAAACAAAAAATAACATGGTCAAGTCTTTCCTAAGAGAGACTCATATGACTGTGTTTACTGATAGAAGAACAGTAGTGGATGTAGGAGAAACTATTCTTCCGTATGAAAGTAAGGAGAAACAAGCTCAATTTTTAACAAACTATAAATAGCTTCTGTAAGTTAGTATGACAGATTACAGAACCAAGGAGCCCTAGTCACAGATGCCTGATTCTGTGACCCCATGGACTGTAGCCCACCAGGCTCCTCTGTCCATGGAATTCTCTGAATACTGAGAATACTGGAGTGGATAGCCATTCCCTTCTCCAGGGGATCTTCCCAACCCAGGAGTGAACCCAGATCTCCTGCATTGCAGACAGATTCTTTACCAGCTGAGCCACCAGGGAAGGGCTAATATGCTAAAAGTGAGAATTGGACTGTGAAGACGGCTGAGCACCAAAGAACTGATGCTTTTGAACTGTGGTGTTGCAGAAGACTTTTGAGAGTTCTTTGGACTTCAAGGAGATCCAACCAGTCCATTCTGAAGGAGATCAGCCCTGGGATTTCTTTAGAGGGAATGATGCTGAAGCTGAAACTCCAGTACTTTGGCCACCTCATGCGAAGAGGTGACTCATTGGAAAAGACTCTGATGCTGGGAGGGGTTGGGGGCAGGAGGAGAAGGGGACAACAGAGGATGAGATGGCTGGATGGCATCACTGACTCGATGGACGTGAATCTGAGTGAACTCCGAGAGATGGTAATGAACAGGGAGGCCTGGTGTGCTGCGATTCATAGGGTTGCAAAGAGTCTGACACGACTGAGCGACTGAACTGAACTGAGCTGAGGGGCAAGAGGAGAACTGAACTTGTCTGGCACAGAAGGCCTGCACCAGAGCACGAGGCAGATGATGCCCATGATTGCAGGCTTGGGGACAGGAAAAAAGTTGCACTGGATTTTAACTGAGTCTTTCACAGGTTTCAAGGCCACAGCCCACTGAAGGATGGGAGCAGGGTAGAAAAACAGAGATCCCCTGAGTTAAGGATGCAGGATCAACAGAGCTGTCCTGACATACAGAAAACCAGGGCAGGTTGCTGCTGCTGCTGCTAAGTCACTTCAGTCGTGTCCGACTCTGTGCGACCCCATAGACAGCAGCCCACCAGGCTCCCCCATCCCTGGGATTCTCCAGGCGAGAACACCGGAGTGGGCTGCCATTTCCTTCTCCAATGCATGAAAGTGAGAAGTGAAAGGGAAGTCACTCAGTCCTGTCCGACTCTTGGCGAGCGCATGGACTGCAGCCTTCCAGGCTCCTCCATCCATGGGATTTTCTAGGCAAGTGTACTGGAGTGGAGTGCCATTGCCAACTTCCAGTAACTCAGAAAGCTGGGGCTGTTTTAAAGCACTAAAGTATCTCTAGAGAATTACTGATGCTCATATTTCAAGCCCTGCTGAGGAAAAAAAAAAAAAAGCCCTGATCCTGTCCTCAAAGTGTTTGAAGCCATTGGCAAACTGAATGTAACTAAATCTACCACAGAACCTATTCTCAGCACAGCGACAGATGAGACTGACTCAGCACCCAGGCTGACAGTCTGACAGAGGAAGGGGGAAGCCCTTTACTGGCAGTTTCTACTGTTCTTGACACAAGATGACTGCCATAGAATAAAAATTACAACACATGTGAGGAGGTCGAAAAAGTGACCAATAAGGAAAAAACAGATACAGGCTGACAGATGACCCAGATATTTTATTTAGCTAATGAGAACTTTAACTCTGATAAATGTCACAGAATCTAGCAAAACTTGAACCAAAAGAGATTGAAAATTTATATATATATATATAT
>SJYV01004965.1:1460484-1481452 GCA_006410875.1 Neotragus pygmaeus
ATATATATATATATATAACTATATTTAACTATACAAAAGAGCTAAGTAGAAATGCTAAAATAATATAAGAAATGTAAAATTCACTTATTGGGCATAAGGGCATACTGGACACAGCAGAAGAAAAGATCAGTGAACTGGAAAACAACAATAGAAATAATCTAAATAGAATTGCAAAGAGAAAAATATTTAGGCTCAATGGGGAAGCCAAGACTTGGCAAATGACATCAAATCATCTCATATACTGGAGTTCCAGAAAAAGAACAGAGAAACAATGGGGCAGACATTTATTTTGAAGAGATAATGAGAATTTTCTAAAATGAATGAAATAGAGAAACCCACAGATTCTGGCAAAACATCAAGCCACAAGAAACAAAAGATAAAGAGCAAATCTTAAGAACAGCCAGGCGGGAGAAAGGCACAATACATGCAAGAAAAAGAAAGTAAGAATGATGGCTGACCTCATTTTTAAAAAAGACAATGGAAGAAGATCTTTAAGTACTAAAAGCAAAAATAGAGTACTGTGTATAGCAAATATACCTCTCAAAAATAAAAGCAAATTAGACATTTCAAATAGACAAAGTCAAGGGAATTCATCTCAACAAACCCTACTCTAAGAAATCCAAAGAAGAGAAAAATATATATATACTGGTACTAGTGAGCAAATGGAACATATTTATATGATAAAGGTTTGAGATACAAAAATTAGTTTATTAATGTTTATCTATACCAAGCAAAAAGGGGAAATTTTTAATAGCTTTAATAAAAAGCCTCCAAAAACTGAATACTTAGGAATAAATTTGTCAATGTGTAATGTGTCTTGAAAATTATAAATCATTGCTAAGAAATTTAAAGACCTAAGCAAGTGGAGAGAAGGGGCATGTTCTTAACTGGAAGAGTTTATATTGCTAATTATTCATTCTCCTCAAATTGATTTATAGATCCCTCATAAGTAACAAAGGGTCAGCCACATTTTTTTTAAGAAATCAACACAGTGATTCAAAAATTTATAAGGAAATGCAAACTATAGCTGAACAATCTTGACAAGACAAAGTTGAAGAACTTTTCACCTTCAAAACAGTTCATTATTGGAATAAGGAGAAGCAAATAGATTTACGTGTAAACAAAGCAATTGATTTTCAACAAATGCAAAGTGTTTTTAACAAACAATGCTGAGAAGTCTGTACAATTGTCTGAAAGAAAATAAGACTCTTGATCCCCACTTCACTCCGTACCTCAAAATCAATTCAAACATCAACATAAAAGCTAGAACTATAAAGCTTCCAAGAAAAAGACTTTAAGAGAAGATTTTGCAGTGTTACAGTAGGTAAAACTTTAAGTTCCAGGAGAATGTCTTAGAGCACACACTGTGGTTTTGATCCAAGAGAAATGAAGGCATATACCCATAAAAAGAATGCGTACACTATTGTATAATCGAAATCTGCTAAGAGGGTAGGACTTATGTTCTCACCAAAAGAAAAAATAAATAAATATGTGAGGGGATGGGTCTGTAAAGTAACTCAATGATAGAAGTCACAATGTACCTCAAATCATTGTATACTTTAGATTATATTACAGCTGAGAAAAAGAATGCTTAGAGAAGCTGTATTTATTGTAGCCAAGAACTGGACACAAT
This sequence comes from Neotragus pygmaeus, assembly GCA_006410875.1. Lineage (NCBI taxonomy): Eukaryota > Metazoa > Chordata > Mammalia > Artiodactyla > Bovidae > Neotragus > Neotragus pygmaeus. The sequence goes on from SJYV01004965.1 coordinate 1,462,118, forward strand.
CCAGATATTCCTCAACAGAACTGATAAACAACTTGAAGTATAACCATAGAATGGACTGCTCCTTACTAATAAAAAGCTAAGAACTAGTGATTTATGCAACAAAATGAGTGAATCTCACAAATGTTTCATTGAGAAAAAGAAGCCTTTTACATCAAATTCAAAAACTGTAAAGCTAATCTGTGGTGAATGAAATCAGAAAGTGTTTGCTTCTGGAAGGGAAGACTGACTGGTTAGGAGCATAAAGGAGCTTTCTGTATTGATAAAAAAGTGTTGTATCTTATTTTACAGGTTGTGGGGAAATGGGTATAAAATTGTCAAGACGTATCAGGCTGAATACTTGAGATCGGTATATTTTATTGGATGTAAAATATACCTTGGGCTTCTCTGGTGGCTCAGTTGGTAAAGAATCCAGTAAAGAATGCAATACAGTAGATGTGGGTTTGATGCCTGGGTTGAGAAGATCCCCTGGAGAAGGAAATGGCAACCCACTCCAGTCATTCTTGCCGGGAGAATCCCATGGAGAGAGGAGCCTGGTGGGCTACAGTCCATGGGGTTGCAAGAGTTGACACGACTTAGCAACTAAACCACATGTGCCACCACACAAGATATACCTTATTTTTATTGCATGTAAAAATTATGGACTCACTTATTTGAGACACTAATTGTATAACATAATCACAGTTTTTTTTAAGCATTTCTAAAAAAACAAGAGAGTTCCAGAAAAACATTTATTTCTGCTTTATTGACTATGCCAAAGCCTTTGACTGTGTGGATCACAAGAAACTGGAAAATTCTGAAAGAGATGGGAATACCAGACACCTGACCTGCCTCTTGAGAAACCTATATGCAGGTCAGTAAGCAACAGTNCGGGTTTCGCAGTCATGCCTCACGGCTTGAATTTTGCTTCGCTGTGTCCTTCCGCCCACACATTTGAAGGCTCCCTCCTCCACCTGCCATCAGGCAGCTGCTAAAGCATCCAGCTGTCATCTATCTCTCACACACGTCCTGTCCAGAGGAGTCCCTACTGCAGCTTTCCAGAAGTATGTCTGTTCTGAGGCCCTGACTGCACTCAACACCCAACAGGAAGTAACAAGTTCAAGGGGAGACACTAAGAATCTGTAAGTTGTTAGAAACACCAGAATGGTATTTGGAAAGAATTTAGCAAAGATAGGCCAGAAAAGTGGCTAATGACTAGTTAGCTACACCTAACATATAGAAGGCAAAGGCACCCCACTCCAGTACTCTTGCCTGGAAAATGCCCTGGACAGAGGAGCCTGGTGGGCTGCAGTCCATGGGGTCACTAAGAGTCAGGCACGACTGAGCAACTTCACTTTCACTTTTCACTTTCATGCATTGGGGAAGGAAATGGCAACCCACTCCAGTGTTCTTGCCTGGAGAATCCCAGGGACAGAGGAGCCTGGTGGGCTGCCGTCTATGGGGTCGCACAGAGTCAGACTCGACTGAAGCGACTTAGCAGTAGCAGCAACATATTGATATCCTGAGAAAATGGTAATAAACCAAAGACATGGAATGACTGAATGAAGAGAGAAAGGTCAGTTCATGTATGGACGAAGCACTTTAATTACTGAATACAGAAATATTTCAAATGCTACAAAAGAAAAATTTTGAATAACAACATGAAATGGTAAATTAGTTTCTAAAAGATATTCCTAATTCAATAAAATTTCATCATAATTCAGATATGTGAAAAAGTATTTCAACAATTATATTGTTGCAAAGGTTTCCCAGGTGGCTCTAGGTAAAAAGTAAACCTGAAAGAAATGTGATGGGTAACTCAGGTGCTGTCTTTCAGAATGCCTTGAAGTCTTAATACCCATTGCCATCACTGTGCTGTGCTGTGCTTAGTTGCTCAGTCACGTCCAACCCCATGGACTCCTCTATCCACAGGGATTCTCCAGACAAGAATACTGGAGTGAGTTGCCAAGCCCTCCTCCAGGGGATAGTCCCAATCCAGCGATTGAACCTGGGTCTCCTGTATTGCAGACAGATTCTTTACCAGCTGAGCTGCCAGGGAAGCCCAATGCCATCACTAACACCTCACAAAAATGTCCTGTGCTTTAAAGAGGAGAGGGGCTTGTTTGATATAGTGTTTATTCCCCTTGATATTGAAAGGAACTGACAGAGTGAATTCTTACACGGAAGGGCAAAGGGAATAAAATAAAAATCCAAGGCTATTAGTCAAAAAAAAATGAAGAAAAAAAAAGTAAATTCTTCAAGGCAAAGTGATTAAAAGCATGACACTGAAAGGTCCAAAGAGAATAAATGTTTCAAACAAGGCTGGAGTGTTAAAATATACATCTTGAAGGATTTGACACCTAAATTTCTAAAGGGCTTGAATGATTTTCAGCAGACCTCTGGCTAAAAATTTGTAATGAGAACTCCTCAGAAGAAATACCAAGGGAAGAGAATCCCCTGTTAATAAAAAAGGAATTTATGTTTCATTGTCATTAATTCACATCAATTCACATTTGTTTAATTTTCTTAAATGAGGCGTATGACTTATGACAAAGAAATAAGGGAAAATAATAGTTTGTATCTACTAAGTAGAACATTTCTGATCATTTTACAAACATTGCCTTATAAAATTTCTTTACAACTAAGTGACATTCAAGAAAGAACACAGCATAGCAATAAATAGGTAATAAGAAAAAAAAGCAGAACTATTTGTCTAGAGTGCTGTATGCGATAGTAAATACTCATAATTTGAAAACCACAGAAGCAGTATAAATCAGGGATGTCCTCACAAGTGTAGAGGACACAGTCAGATTCCCTAACGATGAGATCCAAGAAGACAGGCATAGCAAGCAGGGGCTTCCCAGTGCTAAAGAACTCACCTGCCAATGCAGGGGACGTGAAAGAGGGAGGGTGGATCCCTGGATGGGGAAGATCTGGAGAAGGTCTTGGAAACCCTCTCCAAGATTCTTGCCTGGAGAATCCCATGGACAGAGGAGCCTGGGAGGCTATGGTCCATGGGGTCACATGGAGTCAGATATTACTGAACCGACTTGTCTTTCAAGCATAATAAGCCACCTTCCCTATTCCTGGGCTTCCCTGGTGGCTAAGCAGGTATAGAATCCACTTGTAATGCTCAAAGGCTAAAGTGTCTGCCTGCAATGCAGGAGACCTGGGTTTGATCCCTGGGTTGGGAAGATCCCCTGGAAAAGGGAAAGGCTACCCACTCTAGTATTCTGGCCTGGAAAATTCCATGGACTGTATATCCATGGGGTCACAAAGAGCTGGACATGACTGAGCGACATTCACCGTGTGCCAAACTATGTCTACTAGGAGATATAGTGCTCGAAATACAACTAGCACTATTTTTAATATTTTAAAGGAATATTGATTTTAGTAATATTCTACTTTTTAAAAATCTGAGCAAGAGCATTTAATGATGAAATGAAAACAAAAAGTCCTGCACCTCAGAAGGATGGGTGTCAGAAAGCAGAGTAAAGATGGAATAACTGACTACTCTTAATCTTACAAGGCCAGCAGGGCCTCTGTTGTATGGTATTNTTAAAGCTCAACATTCAGAAAACTAAGATCATGACATCCTGTCCCATCATTTCTTGGCAAATAGATGGGGAAACAGTGGAAACAGTGGCTGACTTTATTCTTCTGGGCTCCAAAATCACTGCAGATGGTGACTGCAGCCATGAAATTAAAATATACTTACTCCTTGGAAGGAAAGTTATGACCAACCTAGATAGCATATTCAAAAGCAGAGACATTACTTTGCCGACTAAGGTCCATCTAGTCAGGGCTATGGTTTTTCCTGTGGTCATGTATGGATGTGAGATTTGGAGTATAAAGAAAGCTGAGTGCCGAAGAATGGATGCTTTTGAGCTGTGGTGTTGGAGAAGACTCTTGAGAGTCCCTTAGACTGCAAGGAGATCCAACCAGTCCATTTTGAAGGATATCAGCCCTGGGATTTCTTTGGAGGGAATGATGCTGAAGCTGAAACTCCAGTACTTTGGCCACCTCATGTGAAGAGTTGACTCATTGCAAAACACTCTGATGCTGGGAGGGATTGGGGGCTGGAGGAGAAGGGGACAACCGAAGATGAAATGGCTGGATGGCATCACTGACCCGATGAACACGAGTCTGAGTGAACTCCGGGATTTGGTGATGGACAGGGAGGCCTGGCGTGCTGCGACTCATGGGGTCGCAAAGAGTCGGACACGACTGAGCTACTGAACTGAACTGAACTGAAGAAGTTTTAAAATGAGTCATCTTATCCTGAATATAATTAGTCACTCAGTTGTGCCCCCCATGGACTCTAGCCTGCCAAGCTCCTCTGTCCAGAGGATTCTCCAGGCAAGAATTCCTTCTCCAGGGGATCTTCCCAACCCAGGAACTGAACCCGGGTGTCCAACATTGCAGATTCTTTACCATCTGGGACACCAGTGAAGTCCTGTAATTAAATATAATCAAATATTACTACCCTTTATGGAAAGTAGAAGATAAAGAGACAAATTATTTGATATGATGAGGAAATAGTAAAATCCACATTAAGGACTATGCCACAGGACAAATAAACTTATTTCTTCCAAATAAACACCATTAAAAAGGGAGGAATATCTGTTACAGATTAAAAGAGACTTAAAAGACATATCAACCAAATACAGTACACTTGCCTGGACCTCCTTTGAATCTCTTACTAAACAAACCAACTATGTAAAACACTTTTTTTTTTTTTTAAACAAATGAAGGAATTTGAGCATAGACTATGTATTAGAAAATACTAAAAAGTTGTTAACTTGTTAGGTGTGATAATGGTATTGTGGGCACTCAAAAAATATCTCTCATCTGTTAGTAATATATAGTAAACTATTTAGAGTGAAATAACATGTCTAAAATTTATTTTAAAAGATCTTAGCAAAAATTGAAATGTAAGAAGGAAGATAAATGGAAAATCATTGGCAGTAAGGTTGACAATAATTGACTCTGGATGGTGGGAGCATGTGGGTTCATTACACTATTTGACTTATGTTGCATATGCTGTTAATATACAATAATAAAAATTTTAATGAATTATTATCTGTGAATCACTCTAAGTTACCTTTATCTTCCAGTGAAAGATATAGCTAACACTCACGTTCTTATTGTTCATAAAGTTCCAAATTATGTTTAAATCATTCATTATTTTTAAACTTTTATGTTGCACTAATCTTTTGAGTCATTAAACAAGTAATACTAATGAGTCAATTAAAGCAAATATCATAATTTATGTAACTAGCCTATATTATAATGGTTTATATATAATGTTATTGTTGTTGTTGTTCAGTTGATAAGTCATGTTTGACTTTCACTACCCCATGAAATGCAGCACTCCAGGCTCTTCTGTCCTCCACCATCTTTCAGAGTTTGTTCAAATTCATATCCATTGAGTCAGGGATGCTATGTAACCATCTCATCCTCTGCTGCTTCCTTCTCCTTTTGCCTTCAATCTTTCCCAATATGAGGGTCTTTTCCAATGAGGCAGCTCTTTGCATCAGGTGGCCAAAGTATTCGAGCTTCAGCTTCATCATCAGTCCTCCCGATTAATGTTCAAGGTCAATTTCTAGTAGAATTGACTGGTTTGATCTCCTTGTACTCTAAGAATTCTCAAGAATCTTCTCCAGCACTGCACTTTGAAAGCATCAGTTCTTCAGTGCTCAGCCTCCTTTATGGGCTCACTCTCACACCTGACCTGACTGCTGGAAAAACCATAGCTTTGACTCTACAGGCCTTTGTCAGTGAAGTGATGTCTCTCTTTTTTAATATGCTGTCTATGTTTGTCATCGGGTTTCCCTGATAGCTCAGTTGGTAAAGAATCCACCTGCAATGCAGGAGACCCCAGTTTGATTCCTGGGTCAGGACGATCCCCTGGAGAAGGGATAGGCTACCCACTCCAGTATTCTTGGGTTTCCCTGTGGCTCAGCTGGTAAAGAATTTGCCTGCAATGCGGGAGACCTGGGTTCAGTTGCTGGGTTGGGAAGATCCCCTGGGGAAGAGAAAGGATACCGACTCCAGTATTCTGGCCTGGAGAATTACATGGACTGTGCAGTCCATGGGGTCACAAAGAGTCGGACACGACTGAGCAACTTTCACTTTCACGTTTGTCATAGCTTTTCTTCTAAGGAGCAATCGTCTTTTAGTTTCATAGTTGCAGTCACCACCCACAGTGATTTGGGGAGCCCAAGAAAATAAAATCTGTTACTACTTCCACTTTTCCCCCTTGTATTTGCCATGTACTGATGGGACTATATGCCATGATTTTAGGGTTTTTTTTTTCTTTTTAATGTTGAGTTTCAAGCCAGCTTTTTCATTCTCCTCTTTCACTCTCATCAAGAGACTCTAGTTCTCTTCATTTTTTGCCATTATAGTAATATCATCTGCATATCTGAGGTTATTGATATGTCTCCTGGCAATCTTGATTCCAGCTTGTGATTCATCCAGCCCATTTTTCATGGTGTACTCTGCATATAAGTTAAATAAGCAAGGTGACAATATACAACCTTGTCATACTCATTTCCTAGTTTTGAACCAATCAGTTGTTCCATGTCCAGTCCTAACCATTGCTTCTTAACCAGCATACAGGTTTCTCAGGAGATAGGTATCGTGGTCTGGTACTCCAATCTCTATAAGAATTTTCCACAGTCAAAGACTTCAGCATAGTCAATAAAGCAAAAGTAGATGTGTTTCTGGAATTCCCTTGCTTTCTCCACGATCTAACAAATGTTGGCAATTTGGTCTCTGATTCCACTGCATTTTCTAAAGCTAGCTTGTACATCTGGAATTTCTCAGTTCACGTGCTGCTGAAGCCTACCTTGAAGGATTTTTGAGCATAACCTTGCTTGCATGTTAAATGAGTGCAACTGTACAGTAGCTAGAATATTATTTGGCTTTGCCCTTCTGTGGGATTTGGATGAAAACTGACCTTTTCCAGTCTTTGGCCACTGCTGAGTTTTCCAAATTTGCTGCTATACTGAGTGAAGCACTTTAACTGCATCATCTTTTAGGATTTTAAATAGGTCAGCTGGAATTCCATCCCCCAAACTAGCTTTGGTCATAGTAATTCTTCCTAAGGCCTAGTAGGGTAATATAATAACTAGCTTATATTATAATAACTAACTTGTTCATTTTTATAGCATATAATTAAAAGAATTTTTATATACTACATTTTGTTTTATAATTATTATATATCTTATGTGTGTCTTATACTGTCAACATCTCTTTTCTTCCCTAAAAACCAAAATTATAAATATAATTTATATGAAGTCTCATGAGGTTATATAAAAAGGATCTTTTTCCAAAAAATTAAAAATTTTTTTCAAACACATAAAGTGAATGAAATTAATTTTTTTCTAACACCAAATTCTAAACTTCAGTGTGCATTTTTTAACTTTTTATTGAACACGTACAGAGCTGAAAGTGGAAGCAGNATCTTTTTCCAAAAAATTAAAAATTTTTTTCAAACACATAAAGTGAATGAAATTAATTTTTTTCTAACACCAAATTCTAAACTTCAGTGTGCATTTTTTAACTTTTTATTGAACACGTACAGAGCTGAAAGTGGAAGCAGACTGTCTTTTCAAATTACAGTGACAATCTAAACTTGACACATTGACAAAACCTTAACCTTTTATTCTCCAAGGTAAAAACTCTCACTCTTCAGATCTTTCATTATTACCTCAAAGGAATGCTTTCCCAAGTCTTTTTTTTTTTTAACTTTGCTAAAACATTCTGAATTGTTTTTCATATATTGAAAAATCTGACAGCTAATAGTTTATTTGACAATATCAGTCACACCCTGATTGTGTGCTTCCATTCTTAAGGAAGGTTAATTATGGTCAAGTGATTTCCCTAATACTAGAAATCAGTCACCAGGTGTATCCCCAAATAACTGGGCACAAGACTCTGAATCAGCTTTCTTGACTACAATGAGCTATGTTTGAATGAGTTGTGATAAAACATAAAAGCCAATTAAATTTGCATCAGTATGAACATATCCCGGTCCTGGCTCTGCTTCTTATAAGCTGTGGGGTCTTTGACAAACCATTTATCTCAATGGACATCAGCTATCTAAGAGCTCAGACAAGACTCAGATAAAGTTATACACACACACACCCCCTCCCTTCTTTCTCTCTCTCTCTCTCTCTCTCTCTCTCAATACCCTACTGTCATTTATGCCTTGGTTTAATTGCTACCTACTCCATCAAACCATCCCGCATCCCACATTCCCCACCTTACTATATCTGTATTTCTAGGGTTTGACCTGCATTATTTTGGGGATACCTGTTATCGTCCATCTACATTTTTGCCTTTGGGGACATTGTGTGAGTTATTGTGCAAAATTTCCCTATGTTTTTGGAGCCAGAAAATTTCAATCTAGGCCAAAGACTCAAAGTCTCTGGACCTATTTCCTTATCTGCTAGAATGAAAGCAATATTAACCTACCCTGTACTGTTTATTCTGAGGGTAAATGAGATTCTCTGTGATCTTAGTACAGTGACCAGTTCATAGTAAGATCATCCATGAAAGTGAAAAGGTGAAAGTGAAGTCGCTCAGTCGTGTCCAACTCTTTGCAACCCCGTGGACTGTAGCCCACCAGGCTACTCCGTCCATGAGATTCTCCAGGCAAGAATACTGCAGTGGGTTGCCATTTCCTTCTCCATGGGATCTTCCCCACCCAGGGATCAAACCCAGGTCTCCCGCATTGCAGGCATACGCTTTAACCTCTGAGCCACCAGGGAAGCAAGATCATCCGTAAGTGTTAGCAATTTGCATTGTTGTATAGTTACTTTCACTCACATGTTTTCCACACTCCCTTGTAAGTTCCTCCAGGTAAAGATTGTGTCTATGTAATTCTTTGCATGTAGTCAGGTCTTAAAAATAGTTTAGGAAAGGATGCTTGGAAACATAAAAAGGGAAAAAATGGCATTATAATTATAAGTAGATGTGAAACATTAAGTCATGTTCCAAGTAAAATATGTTCATTGGGACATCCCTGGTGGTACAGTGGATAAGAATCCGCCTACCAATGCAAGGGACATAGGTTTGATCCCTATTCTGGGAAGACTCCATATGCCACGGAGCAACTAAGCCTGTTCACCATGAATACTGAGCCCATGAGCCACAACTACAGAGCCCACGCACCACCATTTCTAGAGTTCACACACCTAGAGCTTGTGCTTCACAGCAAGAGAGGCCACCTGAATGAGAAACCTGAGCATCATGACAAAGAGTAGCTCCCATTCACTGCAACTAGAGAGACCCTATATGCAGCAATGAAGACCCAGCATAGCCAAAAACAAAAATTATTTTAAAAATGTGTTCACTTGACACAGAAACATATCATGTTGGATGATGAGATTCTCTTCACAGAGAATCCCACACAGTGTGAGATTCCAGAAGGACATATGTTAGGGCTAATTTTAAATAAATGAGTTGTGTTTATTAGAAAAGGTAGGAGTAGTTTCTTCTGGTTTTACTACATTTTACTTATCAAACAATATCCAATAAATAATTTTATATTGAACAGAGTAAAATCCCAACTGTTAGCCTGAATATGTCACTCTTCAGTAGCCATAATCGTTGGGGCTCCTTAAGCCAAAGAAATCGAGAATGAAAATGAAAGGGCAAATAGGGGAGCACAAATAGAGAGATTTGGAAGAGATGACAGGCCAGCAGTCTGAGTGACTTTGAAGGATAAAAAGATTAAATCTACCTGAATGGCAGTGAAACAATCCTTGTTTCAGTTTCACCTAAAAAACCGGTATCTAATTGTGCATTCACAACAGCATTTGCCTGGCTGACCAATTATTGTTATGCCTACAAGTAAGGAATAGTGAAACAAATCAGATTTCAATAGAAAAACACTAGGGTTTGATTCCTTTCCAGAGCTCCTGGATACCACCATATGGATGAGAAATTTTCAGGTACTCTGAGCAAGAGAACTATCAGAAATATCCAAATCTACAGTTCCAAACATGTAAAGGTAGATACGCTCTGCTTGGTTCCCTGGCCCAAATAGATTCCATTTTCTAAGTATAGTTTACATCCAACAACACAAACAATCATTGCCACATAAAATAAATGTGGAGAAAGATCCAGACTGCTAAAGAGTGATTCTATGTTCAATAAGACAAAGGAAAGATATAAAACAAGTTAAGACAAAGTCCTATCAAAGTGGTCCAAATTGGCATATTGCAACCTTGTAGTTACCCAATTTATTCACCTTTTAACTTGATCACAAAAATAAAACTTTTTATATTCTAAGTAATGGTCTTCAGTTCAGTTCAGTCGCTCAGTCGTGTCTGACTCTTTGGGACCCCATGAATCCCAGCACGCCAGGCCTCCCTGTTCATCACCATCTCTTGGAGTTCACTCAGACTCACGTCTATCGAGTCAGTGATACCATCCAGCCATCTCATCCTTGGTCGTCCCCTTCTCTTCCTGCTCCCAATCCCTCCCAGCATCAGAGTCTTTTCCAATGAGTCAATTCTTCGCATGAGGTGACCAAAGTACTGGAGTTTCAGCTTCAGTATCATTCCTTCCAAAGAAGTCCCAGGGTTGATCTCCTTCAGAATGGACTGGTTNTGTAGAGAAGTGATTCATATCTACTTTATAAGATTGTTTTGAGAGTTTATTTTTTTTAATATGTAAATATCCTAGCACAGGAGGTTTTAGTAGGAATTAGCTCTCTCTTCTCTGTCCCTATATTCTGTCTGCTCCTTTAATTTCTGATGTGCCAGGACTTCGTCCCTCTTCCTCCACTCTAGCAATCAATTAACAAGCAAATGAAATCTCCATTCATTGTCCACAGAACAGACATTTCCTTTGCACCTCTTGTGTGCCCTTAGGGAGATATCATCAGTAGTGTGGAAGACAGAACAGCGCCCACAGTAGAGAAACAAAGGAAGAAGAGAGAGTATGCCAGTTTAGAAAAAGACACCAAGAGTTCAAATGCCCTTCCAGACCCCCAGAAATGCATTTCATAATGGCAGACTTTCAGAAAGGGTTGCAGATGTGAAAAGGATACTTCTGGGTAAAGTGTCCCTTCAACCTAATTCCTTGTTTTACATATAACAGAATAAGTTCAGTGCCTACACAGTCGCGTGCAACTCACGTACATGTGCCCACAGATGCTCCTGCCCTTCACCTGGGTCTCCACTGATCACCATTCTATTAAAAGGGTTTATGAGAAACTTGCACATACAATGTTGAAGCTGAAACTCCAGTACTTTGGTCACCTGATGTGAAGAGCTGACTCCTTGGAAAAGACCCTGATGCTGGGAAAGATTGAGGGCAGGAGGAGAAGGAGTCAACAGAGGATGAGATGGTTGGATGGCATCACCGACTCAATGGACATGAGTTTGGGTGCACTCCGGGAGTTGGTGATGGACAGGGAGGCCTAGAATGCTGCAGTTCATGGGGTCGCAAAGAGTCGGACACGACTGAGCGACTGAACTGAACTGTACATACATATTCCCTCAGAGCCATTCTTGACGGCCAACATAACATTAAATTTCCGTCACACAACTTATTGCTTGTAGCTTTTATGTTTCATGTATAAGAGTTTCTCCTGCACTTTAGGTACAGAACGCCTAAGGATGGCTCCTAGGTTCTGTCAGCTAGTTAGGAAGCAATCTCCCTAGCATGGACTGTGTTTAGTAAATCATGATTTGGTTAAGTTTCTTCTCCTACTATTACCTAAAGAATCAGGGATTCACTTTCCCTGAGTGACTGATTTTCTCCACTTCCAGTCATTTTTTTTTTTTAACTAAAGAAGATAAGCCAACTGATCTTACAAGGTATAAGGTAATGGAAGCAAAGGCTTTGAAGGCAATTAGGAATATGAATGCTGCTGCTACCACTTTTAATTGGTCAACCTTGAACAAGAACCTTAACCATTCTTGTCTCATCTTTAAATGAAGAAAATAATACCTAACTTGTAAGGATGTTATTAAGTATTAAATATCCATGTACTCAGTCACTTAGTCATGTCCGACTCACAGTAGCCCTTAATAAACACTGGTGTGTGTGATGCCACTTCAGTCATGTCTGACTCTTTGTGACCCTATGGACTGTACCCCACCAGGCTCCTCTGGAGAATACTCGAGTGAGTTGCTATGCCCTCCTCCAAGGCATCTTCCTGACCCAGGGATCAAACCTGAGTCTCTTATTTCTGCATATACAGATGGATTCTTTACCCCTCGTGCCACCTGGGAAGCCCCATAAATTTTGGTGATTAGAATTAAAACCAAAGCTCCTCTCACTAACCAAAAAATAAAATTGCATTGTATTTAGGTATGAAAAATACCAAAGCTGATGGTAGTGGTTTTATTCCCTCCTATCAATTCTGTTGTACAATTCCTGGCATAGTTAAATGAGTTGAATGTGCTGCAGCTTGAACCCAATCGCTATATGCCTATCTATGTATTTCTAGGTACAGGTATCTATATAGAGAGATATAAATATGCTAAACAAATAATGGTTAGACCTCAAGGAAACACTAAAAGCTGCATCAACACCTTTCACCTTTGGTGTAGAATAGAGTCTCAGCTATCAAATGCCAAGCCTTACAGTAAAGAATACATGTGGTCTTTGCAGAAGGAAATACCATTATCATTACCTGGACTTGCCTGTCAGCAAAACACACACCTCTGTGAGGAGCTGCTTTATGATATTCTCCCAATTTTAACTTATTTGGCTTCCATCTTTGATTTGGGAAAGGGGGGCTGATATAAGAATTAGAGTTGCCAAACATCTAAAATATTCTCATGTCCAGTCATCTGCTTTCCATGTGAAGAAACTATCTGAGTCCAGAGACAGACAAGAGGTTTTTTTAAGGCCACAAAAAATCTCAGTCAAGATCAGGGACTTCCCTGGTGGTCCAGTGGTTAAGAATCTGCCTTCCAATGCAGGGGACGTGGGTTCAATCCCTGGTCAGGGAATTAGGACCCCACATGGCAAGGGGCAACTGAGCCCACAGGCCACAACTACTAAGCCCATGTACTTTGGAGCCCTTGACCTATAACTAGAGAGACGGCTGCACCCTGCAACAAAGCCTCCTTGCCACAGCTAAGACCCGATGCAACCAAATAAATAGTAAAAAAAGAAAGAAAGAAAGAAATCAAGCTTAAAACTTAGGTTCTTAATATCCTAGCTTAGGACTCCTCTCTTTCCAGTGGACAGTGAGAATGAACCAGAGTCTCCACTCCTGTTTATTCTTTTGCCCCTTCCTCATGCCTTATCTGCTTTTACCCTCCATCTAAGACTAGGTGAGGTACATTGGCTCTTCTAGAAATGGATGGCATTAGTGCTAAGGAGTAAGGATTATGGCTTAAGTGGCACATCCAAGCACCAGGGAACCCGGATGAGATTGAGCTACAGGGTGGCACCGTAGTGAATCATACAAACGATCTGGGAGTTAAGCTCCTATAATAACCTGCTGTAGATGCAGACATACCAAGATGAAAGACAGATTCACTTAGAGTTTTGACCTGACTGTTGTTTTTGTTTGTTTGTATGGGGCTTCTTTAGCCTGTAGAGGTAATGATAATGGGGAAACGGAAGTTATTTTAGGGGGAAGATGGTGGGAAGAGATGTAAAGTAGCGGGAAGCATCTTACCCTGAATTGAGCTTGCCCTGTGACACAACTATGAAGCTGTTACTTGTCTGACAACAAGAATTTCTTCCACATAATCTTTAGTATTCAGGTTTGGGAAGAATCCTAGGTTAGCTTTCATAGAACAGAAGTCAAACTCAGCAAATGGGCACATGGGGTATTCTGGGTTCCTCATCTCCACTTCTTCTAGCCCAAATCCTCTCATCCTTAGCCACCCTCTTTTCATTTTTGTTCCCAGTGTTGCAATCTGTCTTTAATCACAACCGGCTCTTAGGTTCCACTCCTTCACACAGAGACACGGATGTCTGCTAGGATTTTGCTCCACAGCTGTTCATTGAGCAGGTTCTTTGTACCCAGTATTTTACCAGATATCAGGGACACAACAGCAGAGGGAAAAGAGCTTGTACATTTTAGATGTCAGACACTAAATCACAAACTGAATTGACACTCAAGAACTCAGAGTCAAGTGGAAAACACAAGCATGCAAGTAAATTCTTATCTTTATAGAAGATTGCAAACTTAGCTTCAGTTCAGTCGCTCAGTCGTGTCCAACTCTTTGCAACCCCATGAATCACAGCATGCCAGGCCTCCCTGTCTATCACCAACTCCCAGAGTTCACTCAGATTCACGTCCATCGAGTTCATGATGCCATTCAGCCATCTCATCCTCTGTTGTCCCCTTCTCCTCCTGCCCCCAATCCCTCCCAGCATCAGAGTCTTTTCCAATGAGTCAACTCTTCGCATGAGGTGACCAAAGTACTGGAGTTTCAGCTTTAGCATCTGGCTTCCAAAGAAATCCCAGGGTTGATCTCCTTCAGAATGGACTGGTTGGATCTCCTTGCAGTCCAAGGGACTCTCAAGAGTCTTCTCCAACACCACAGTTCAAAAGCATCAATTCTTTGGTGCTCAGCCTTCTTCACNCATCATTCCTTCCAAAGAAATCCCAGGGTTGATCTCCTTCAGAATGGACTGGTTGGATCTCCTTGCAGTCCAAGGGACTCTCAAGAGTCTTCTCCAACACCACAGTTCAAAAGCATCAATTCTTTGGTGCTCAGCCTTCTTCACAGTCCAACTCTCACATCCATACATGACCACAGGAAAAACCATAGCCTTGACTAGATGGACCTTTGTTGGCAAAGTAATGTCTCTGCTTTTGAATATGCTATCTAGGTTGGTCATAACTTTTCTTCCAAGGACTAAGCATCTTCTAATTTCATGGCTGCAGTCACATATACATATATTTTTTCAAGTTCTTTTCCCTTTTAGATTACTACAGAATATTGAGCAGAATTCAGTATTCCCTGTGCTGTATGGTAAGTCCTTGTGATTATTTTAAACAGAGTAGTGTCTCTAGTTCTAAAAGGCATATCAAGAAGTGCTTGGGGAAGCCTGTGGTTACACAGAGAGGCCAAAGAGTGTAGGTAACGAAGCATGAAGTAATGGAGTGGTGGCTAGGCTCACTGTTTTGATTGTGGTGGTAGCATCATGTATATTTATATCTCAAAACTTCCCAATTGTACCTTTAAAGATATGCAGTTACTTACATCAATTATACCTCAATAAAACTTATTTAAAAATCCTAACAAGCAGTCATTTTTTTTTAATGAACAAAAGATTTGAACAGACACTATCCCAATGAAAACATGTAAGTGATCCAAAAAAAAAAAAAAATACTCATGAGAAGATGCTCAACATCATTAGTCACTGGAGAAATGCAAGTTAAAACTACATGGAGTTACCTCTTCAGATCGTCAAGGTGTCTGACAACACCAAGTGCTGATGAAGATGCAGAACAACTGGAACTCTGAGACATTCTGACTAGAAATACAAAGTAATGCCACCATTTTGGAGAACAGTTTGCCGTGTCTCATAAAGTTAAACCGATTCAGAAATCCTGTTTCTGAGGTGTTTGCCCAAGAGAAATGGAAATTTGTATTCATACAAAACCCGTATACATGAATGTTTCTAGAAACAATCTAAATGTCCTTCAACTAGTGAATAGATAAATTCTGAACCACTCACACAATGGAACACTACTTAGGTTTAGAATAGAACAAATTGATACAATAATACAAATGAATCTAAAAAATATTTCACTAAGCAGAAGAACTGAAGTACAATGGAACATTTATTATTATTCTATTTGTAGAAAACTCTAACAGACAAGGCTAGTATACAGAGTCTGAATGTAGACCAATGGTTGTCTGACTCTGGGAAGAGAATACCTGGGACGCTGCACCAGAGTCTTTTTTGGAGTGATGGAGTTGTTCTGTGTCTTGATGGCGGTTGTGATGACATGAGTGTAGAAATAAGCCAAAATTCACCGGCCTGTATAGCAGGTCCATTTGATTTTATGTAAATATACCTTGATAGCTTGTATTTCAAATTAAAAAGAAAATTTAAGGCCATGGAAGAGGTCAGTAAGTGGAAAAAAATAATCTCCATGTCTATTTTCTACACACACAAACACTGAATCTACCTCATTAACTAAAATTTTGGAAATGGATTCTTACACAAATTCAAATATTCATCAGGAAAAAAAACAATCTCACCTCCTCACAGTGCAATCTCCTTTTCAAGGTCTGATAGAAATAGAGATGCATGCTATAAAGGTTTTAAACTGCTTTTACCAAGACTTAGCACTGAAAGCAAAAGCTGTTTCCTGGGATGAGCATTCCACTTAATAGAAGTATCTATTTATTTTAATCCTCTTAACCTTCCAAGGGTGAAAGACTTGATAACTTCAACATTTTTAAAAAATGCCTCCAGAAGGCTTCATCTGTTAAAAATTGGTATAATGTTAGCTTTCAAAAGCAGGATTCAAATTAATATGGACATTAACAACTATGTTGAATAGCAAATAAAACATGCATAGAAAAGAGATTGGAAAAATACAGAGCACAATGTTAACTAAGCTGTGGAACTATGGGCGACTACATTCTCTTCTACTTTCTGGTATTTTCCTGTTTCTATAGTGATAATGTACTACTTTGTAATAAGAATGAGAAAAATTATTTCTAATTATTTAAACACAAATGAAAAGATACATATAATTCTCATTGCCCTGCATACCTCTTTATCTGAAATTTGTATGCATCTGACCCTGATGGTGTTTTAAGATGAATAGAACATGCTTTAGCTAACTTTAAAATTTTGTTTTCATAAAGCAGACTAATGGGATATGAATATATTTTCCCCTTAATTTTGAAAAAGTTTTTCTGCCTAGCATTTCTATTTTCTAGCAAAAAAAAAAAAATCATGACTGAGCAGCAGCTGAATAAACACATATTGAAAATTCATATATTAGCAACAGAAAATTAAGTGGATGTAGGGAGCAGATCCTACATGCATCTGGCCTTAGAGCCTCGTCCCTGAGGATTCTGACCTCTGGACAGTGNTTTCTATTTTCTAGCAAAAAAAAAAAAATCATGACTGAGCAGCAGCTGAATAAACACATATTGAAAATTCATATATTAGCAACAGAAAATTAAGTGGATGTAGGGAGCAGATCCTACATGCATCTGGCCTTAGAGCCTCGTCCCTGAGGATTCTGACCTCTGGACAGTGTTGACAGGGCAGGTCATTCATCTGTCCTAGGATGAACCCACTACTAGCATTTCCCTTTACTTCATAGAAGAGTAGGGTGGCCAGTTCCACCCTCTTAACCTTGTAAGATGCTTCCAAGTTACTCACCATCACAATTGGACTTAGGAGAGCTTCTCCTTAATTTTGTATTCAAATGTCTACACATCTCTGATACTATCTACAGACCCCAAAGTATTCTGCTTTGTAAGGTGAGAGGCTAGAATTCCAGTGCTCAACTAGCAGGTGACTAATGTACATCTTGTGACGTTATTTAAAACCTCCAGTCTCTAACATGAATTTATACTGTTGCATTGGGTAATTACAAACTGCTTCCCCAGTGACTCACTAGTGAAGAATCCACCTGCAATGCAGGAGACATGGGTTCAATCCCTGGGTTGGGAAGATTCCCTGGAGGAGAGAATGGCAACCCACTCTAGTATTCTTGCCACGAAAAGCCCATGGACAGAGGAACCCGGCAGGCTACAGTCTGTAGGGTAGCAAAGAGTTGGACACAACTGAGCATGCACACACACAAGCACTGAAAGGAAAATTACTGGTGATGGTGAGGCGCAGGGGGAGGTGAATAACACTGGCAAAGAACCAAAAGAGAAGAGCTTAATTTCAACAGTTTTCTTTCTGAAGTCAACTTATGACCTGGATTTTTGTCAATATAAAAGAGGATGTTGCAAGCTCACATGGAGGTCTGTTTGAGTGCTTCAAAGTAATTCCAGGCCTTCAAGGAAATCCCATGTCCTTGACATGTTAATATTGCTATGGGATTCCAAAGCAAACTCTGAAGCATGCCATTGTGCATTGTGTCTTCATTATTCTCTTAGTCCTCTCTGACATTCTTTGTCTTCATAAAGTTCCTGTTTCCCTCTTCACCCCTGTTTTTCACACTGACATTCCTGCCTCCTTGGTGGTTGCTTCTGTAACTAACCAAGATAAAAATTGGAGATAACTTATGTAAAAATTCAGTAAGTGATTATTATTGTTTTCACTAGTAACATAATCTACCTGTTTTCTTCCCTCTCCAGTCCTACATAACTCTTTCCCAACATATCAAACTTGAAATCTCCTTGTTAAATATTCTGGAACTTTGCTTTTTCCTTCTAAGTGCATCTATAGACCAGCAGTATTAGCATCACTTGGAAGCTTATCAGAAATGTAGTATCTCAGGCCCAAACCAAGCCTGCTAAATCAGTCTAACTTATAACAAGACAACGGATGGACACACTCTGCTAGAAAGGCTCTTTAAGGCTAGACCACTTACAGATGGCATCATTTTGCTTGTTCCAGATCTCCTCTAATCCTGACATATGCCTTCTGATACCAGCAAGCTAATCTCAGTAGTTTCTAAATTTTGTACTTTTCCCATAGACTGTATGACTTTGTTTAATAAAATAAGTATTCCTGTCCCTTTTCTATGACTGTCCAGATTTTACTAGTTATTTGAGGCCCATCTTCAGGTCAACCTTTTCTTTGAATGAAAGTTTCAAAAAATGAGGTAACTGGACAGCTACATGGAAAAGAATGAAATTAGAACATTCTTTATCTACAAAAACAAGTTCAACATGGATTAAAACCCTAAATACAAGACTGGATACTATAAAACTCCTAGAAGAAAATGTAGGCAGAACATTTTTCGACATAAATTATCTCGATAATTTTTTTGGATCAGTCTCTTAAAGCAAAGGAAATAAAAGCAAAAATAAATAAATGGGAACTAGTTAAACATGAAAGAGATGGGAATACCAGACCACCTAACCTGCCTCTTGAGAAATCTGTATGCAGGTCAGGAAGCAACAGTTAGAACTGGAAATGGAACAACAGACTGCTTCCAAATAGGAAAAGGAGTACGTCAAGGCTGTATATTGTCACCCTGCTTATTTAACTTTTATGCAGAGTACATCATGAGAAACGCTGGGCTGGAAGAAACACAAGCTGGAATCAAGATTGCTGGGAGAAATATCAATCACCTCAGATATGCAGATGACACCACCCTTATGGCAGAAAGTGAAGAGGAAAGTGAAAGAGGAGAGTGAAAAAGTTGGCTTAAAGCTCAACATTCAGAAAACGAAGATCATGGCATCTGGTCCCATCACTTCATGGGAAATA